>APFE030492115.1:56080-75137 GCA_000404065.3 Pinus taeda | reverse complement strand
TTTCCCATAAGATAGGACATGAGGAGGAAAGATGTTGGGATTTGCATCCATAATTGGTACTCGTTGGGTTCCTCAAGTATAAGGAGGACTTGAAGTGCAAAACATCTCAAAAGAGAGATGAAAAATTTGAAGAAGAAACAAAGCTAAGCTCTTCTTACCATGCAAGTTCCCCATGCAAGAAGCATAAGCCAAAGGACAACAAAAAGAGGTATAATTGTCCTGTTAATTCAAATGCTTTCATAAAAAACAACATGCTAATTTAAATAACATGTCGAGGAATGTGTTTCCATGCACCTTTTTACTTTCATCTAACATTGTGTAGATAAGTGCTATAAAAGGAAAGCAATAATCAAGAAGATGTTTATGTTTAATGGAGTTGAGACCAAAAAGAGAAAATCTCATCCAAGATTAAAGACATGTGATCCAAGAGAAGCTCAAAAGAAATTTTGCAATCACTGTAATATCAGTGGGCATTGGGTCGAGAAGTGTTGTAAATTGTTTCCACAACTTCATCCTGGCAAGGGAAAGCAAATTATGCAAGCACCAGAAGAGGAAGCGACAAATAAAAAGTGGTGCAAGATGTGACCATCCCTAAATAAGCTCCATAAGGAGAAAAAGTTCAAATAGAGGGTTCATTTACCTGGTTGGGTAAGAAATGAGTGGACTACTTGTCCAGCTGAAGTTTGTAAATATTTGTTTTGCACTAGTTTCATATCCCCATAATTGGGAAATTTGTAAAAGTGGTGTTCATAAACAAATCACTTATATACAACAATGTTTTCTTTCAGCATTGTTATGCTAGTTTGGCTTGTTGATAATCAATTTGAATGGAAATTTTGGGAGTCAAGTTTATTCCATCTTGTAAAATGCATTCCTATTTGTAGTTTAAGAAATAATTTTAAAATTGTTGTATAACTTGTAAAAATTAATCTAAATCTTCAACAAAATTATTATAAAGATTAAACTATAACATAAGCACAATTATTAATCTAAAACATAAACAAAATTATTATAAAAATTAAACTATAACATAAACACAATTATTATAATGTTATAATTAAAGTTCATTAAAAAAAAAATAATAATAAATAAATAAATAAATTATAAACCTAGTTAATCTATATCAAAAAATAAATAAATTAATTAATAATAATATAATATAATACTAAATAGTCTTTATAATAAAAAATAGATAGTAAATAATAAATAAATAAATAATAGATAAATAAATAATCATAAACCTAGTTAAAAAAAAAAAAAAAAATAAATTAATAAATAAAAATAAATAGAAAAAAGAATTAAACATAATAAAAAAAAAATAAAAATAATAATAATAATAATACAATAATAATAAATAATAGAAAATAAATAAATCTAGTTAATTCAAATCAGTAGGTTGTCGACTCACATACTACATCTCTACCATCTCTCTCCTTTGTAATTCAAGTCTTGATGATGAGTCTAGGTCTAGACTCCAAACGTCGACAAATCAAAAATGAAAACTGTAGAATATCCGAGTGAAGATTCTAAAAAACCTAACCACAGAAATCTACAATCCATTAATTTGAGTTATTGTTAGTTTAACTAGTTCTAATTGTCAGAAGAATTAGTAGAGGTCAAGTTATGAATGTGTAACTTCAACCACACTCAGTTATCAATCAGTTAACTGATCAATCAAACCAAAATAATTGGTGCATGTAGAGAATTTGAGTTACCCATTTGAGATGGAGATTCCAAGACATTGTATTATCAGTTGTAGAATATTCCCATGTGTACAGGTGGTGCATTTAGTCAGATGTTGACCTAAGGTTATTATGTAATTCTGTGGTGTGGAATTCCTAAAAAATAGGGGAAATTTCTCAAGGGGACAACATAAGGAAATAAGAGCTTGGGAAGGCTTGAAATTGGCTAAGTGTTGGGGCAAGTTTAGTTAGTCAGACAAATGCATAGACTATACACTTGCAGGGTGTGCTCAGGCATTGTATTTCTTCTCTATTCTCTGATTAATGCAATACATATAGCAAGGGGTTTTGAGCAGTTGCTTTCTCCTAGATAAATTGTTGTGCATGTGTGATGTTTCCTTTTGCATGTTTATGATTCTTGTTTTAGATGGTGAATTAACTTTCGCAGATTAGTAGAGTAGCTTCAAGTCTTGTGATTTAACAAATTTCATGAGCAATATTAAATCTACAGATTAATTTCTACACATCATACTAGAAACTCCAACAAACCCCTAAAAGGGGCCACAAAACCATTGATAGGGGCACAAGATATAGCCCAAGAAAGGCCATCCACACATAATACTAGAAGGACCAACAAAGGCTCACAGGATGTAAATACAGGGTTTGAAACCCAAAGGAATAAACCCCATACCACATCACAATGAGGCCCAACCAAATAAAACCCCAGGCACAAGTCCGTAGAAACCCCAGGTGGGAACTGGGAACAAATCAAAAAGGTGACTGACCCACAAAGGAAAAATGGTTTGGAACCCTGCAACTAGTGTCAGAGGCAGATCCAAGCTAATAGTTATATTAAAATGCAACTAGTGTCAGAGGCAGAACCAAGCTAATAGTTATAATGGAATCCAACTTTTTGTGACAAGATAGTTTATCAAAGACATATACAGATGTTTTATTACATACAAAACCTTGTAAATAATGATGAAAAGGTAAATATAATTAGCTATAATGAAAAGCTAAATTGAATATATCTTAAAGTTTATCATAATTTAAATATTTGTATTTATTTAAATATTGAAAATATAATATAATTGATTATTAAAATTAAAATTAATGATAATGTAAATTATATTAATTAAAATTATATTAATAATTAATAATTAATTAGCTGGCATGATGGGATGAATGAACATCTATGTGAATAGATTGTGTTTAATTTGAGAGACTTTACTCTGTTTAATAATTGAGAGTAAATTATTGGAATTTAATTTAATTGTAAATTTAGTTCAATGAAATGCCACCACAACTCAGGATAATGCAACTTATTATTGATTAAAAAAATATTACTAATAATTAATAATTGATTAATCAATATGAAGTGATAATAAATATCTATAAAAATATAATGATATTTACTTTTAAAAACTTATATTGTTTTTTTTTAATTATATATATATATATATATAAACAAATTATATTTCATAAACAAAACAAAGTTACATAACTTAGTTACGTAACTTTTTTTTAGATATTCCACCCAGCAAATCATACCAGAAACTCAAATATCACAAAATCCCAATTACAACAAAACCACATAGCAAATGGCTCAATCTAGTTCACCAGTACAAGCGTTGAATGTGCATATGTTGTTATTGCTGTTTTATTTTTCCATATGTTGTTGTTGTATTTTTACTATGGTAAATTTAATATTGGTTATTTGTTTTATTAGTCCCTGTCTGGGACTCTTAGCGATCGATTGTGCGTTGACGGCGTATTAATCTCTTGTTTGACCAAAACATATTGCTGTACATCACAATTTTAACCAAAGTTTTCATATTACAAAATAATATAAAATTTATTATGTAATTTTTGATTGGACAACAAAGTTGGGGGTCTTATTGCGCGCTTCGCAGCTTTCAAGACATTATGTTTGGGGTAAAAATAAGATATCCAAAGTTTTCAGAGATGAAAAGTTTTTGTTAACCAAAGTTTTCAGCAAGTTTTTTATTGGCTTTTCGGATTGAGGTCTTATTGCAGACTTCTTCTTTTTCGATTCGGTTTGTTGATTTTATCCAAACTCTGCAATCACCTGCGTTACTTTTACCCAAAGTTTAATTCTCTCATATTTTCGATTGCACTTAGTTAATTTTAGTCAAAGTTTCTGTCATCTATGGTGGATCAGGGCAGGAGAAAATACACGTGCCGCCCAAAAATACACCTGCCACACTGCTAGGAGCTCCCAAAAATACACCTGCCACCCTCCAAAAAAATACACATGCCAGACCGCCACTTACACCTGCCACAATTTCCATCCATGGTAAACTCACCAGATTCAGAGCTCCACATTCTTCTCCGAGTGACCATGGAATGAACATTTGGTCACCAAAATTCATGGTGAGGAAATGCAGGAACTGGAGCGGGAGGCCAAAATTCAGAAAAAACCTGCAGAAGACCTGGAGATTCGAGTGTTTAATGTGAAAGTAGATGATCGTGATTTTTGGGATAACTATCACACATCTATCCTAAGTTTCCACAGAAGCTGTGATGATTGTGAAGCTGTGATGATTGTGAGTATGATCTTTGTCTTTCTTATTTCTGCAAACATTTATGCATTTCTCAAGGTTCTCCCCCATTGCCAAAATGCTGGCATTTTAGAATACCTGGCCATTTTCACGTTTTTCAGAATCCTTAGTCATTGTAGCCATAGCGAATTGTTGTGAAGATACGAGAAAATAGTTTCTTGTGGCCCGATTTCTCAGAGGCAAATAGGGTGTAGAATCATTCTATAGTGTTAGCTACGATATTTTGAGCTTCTAGAATGAAAATGACTAGTCAGAGTCAGTTACATTAACTAATTGTAGTTGTAGTATTAGTCTACATTCAAATCTTGGCTCCAAAATGTTCAGCAGCAAAAACACAAGAAATGTTAGATAGTATCATGGGTTTCCTTCGAGGACGCCCAAATGTAAAATATATACAACAGCTACCATGGAAGCAGAAACTGAATTCTACTTTTTCAGTAGAGAGTCCGGAAGAGGTAGTTAAAATGGTCCAAAAGTAAGTGCCCCATTTGAAATTTACAAGCATTTGTTTTCTTTTTCTTCTGTTTCTCATAAACTTGCTAATTATTGTAAACTGCTTAGAATCGGAACTATACTAATTAATTGCAATTGAATATACGAAATGCAGAGTGTTTGTTAATAGATTTTACTGATTTCAGGGAGGATTGAAAACAAGACTCCAAATTTGGAGGTGCTCTTTGGGATATTTTTCAAAGAGAGGACATACCCAAGTTACAAGATTATTTGGTGAAACACAAGAGGGAATTCACGCACCTTGAAAATAAGCATCTTACACAGGTTACTCATCCAATTCATGATCAGACTATTTACCTAAATGAGTATCATAAGGGGAAACTGAAAGAAGAATATGGAGCAGAGGCGTGGGCATTCGAGCAAAATCTTTACGAGGCAGCCATTCCAGCTGGGTGCCCTCATCAAGTTCGGAACCTCAAGTCATGCATTAAAGTTTCCATGGATTTTGTATCGCCTGAAAATTTAGAGCAATGTATTTAGTTGACTAAAGAGTTCCGCTTGCTGCCCAAGAATCAAAGGGCGAAAGAAGACAAGTTAGAGGTGAAGAAGATGATTCTCCATGCAATCAAGTCTGCTCACAAGAGCTCGATAGTTTGACCTCAGCCACAGAGGATAGAAAGAAGGGAAAGTGTCTAGCATTGTAGAGAATGTGAACACAATCTTCTTGTTGTTATGTTTCTCATCCTATGAGGGTGATTTTTGCATGTCTTTCTTAAATATTTTTCCACGAAGAGCATGATAAGTCTATTGTTTCTTGTGGTTTATTTTATTTTCAAATAATATTTGCTAAATAGAGGTGTGAGGAATGCACCTCATTTTTTTGAAAATATTTTTTCTTTATTAAGTTTATTCTTAAATAGAAGTGTGAGGGAATGCACCTCAATTTTTAAATGTTTATCCTTAATAAGTTGGAAAAATAGATGTTCGTTCTATTTTTAAATGATTTGTATTGGAGTGAAAAGATATTGCAGAGACTTAGTTTTAATTTGAACTTGTTTTTTATTATCTGGTACGCTATATGAATGTGTTCTAATATCAACTTAATTGTAGCGATTTCATTCTCACGTAAATATTCTTAATTCCAACGTAAACTCTATAAATATTCTGAGACATTCCTCCTTTGCAAAGAATGCAGAAATTCTACTGCATCAGTCATGGTTCACAACTCCTTATGTTTATGTTCTCTAAGTTGGAAAATTCTTTAGAATCCATTAGAACTATTTTATTCATCATCAACTAACTATTATTAGAACTATTTTATTCATCATCAACTAACTATTATTGCAGAATCAATGGTAGACTCTATTATTGTAATGCCAATGAGCTACTTCTGATCGCAAAACTAACAATATAGTTTATCATCAACTAACTACCATTGCAGGAACAATGGAAGAATCCATGGCAGAAGCTATGAGTTTCTTTTCATGTCATTGTCCTGTAACAGGCCAATGTCAAATTAATTAATATTTTTACAAATACATCTTTTACAATTTACATGAATGAGATTCATAACCAGCATTGTATATCATGTGAAATTAATTAATATGTTTACAGGATTGTATATCATGTGAAATTAATTAATATTTTTACAAATACATCTACTGATAACTAGCTATGATGAGAGAGCTTTCCTAATCAATGGACAGTGTCCCTTATTAATTTCTGGCTCCGTCGTTATTGTTAACATCATTATTAGATAAGTTTACATAATAATAATAATAAAATATAAATAATTTTATGTGTATATATATTAACATAATTTGTTTGGTAGAGTTTGATCTTGCATAGAAGTTGTTCACCAAAAAAATGAAATATACATGCCTACATATACACAAAACACACATGAACATTGATACCTCTATATGCTAATGGAGCATCTAAATCTTAGTCCTTTGAGGTATGCATTTTACCATGTAGATTAAACATACTATATTTTGAGTTTGAAAATTGATAGATTATTTTACTTTTTAATGTTGATTTCAGTTTAAAAGATTATATGTATTTTTTAAAATTAAACCAATTGTCAAACAATTGATCGCCTTATTTTTCATTAATTAAAATATTTTTAAAATTTGAAAAGCCTACGTCTAAACATATAAGATTAATCGAGCAAATCATTTCTTAGTTGTTCAAATTGAACCTTCAAATATTACACAGACTTAACCATAAATATCTATTTATGGAATTTTGATGTAAAATTGGAAAGTTCCACTGACATTAATAAAATGCACATTTAAAAATTTATATTAATATTTTGTTTTTAAAAAAATACACTCTTATAAATTATTCAATAATTTCTAATTAAATAGTTTTATGTGATTGTACCCTTCGAACATGAACATTTCTTTCAGAGTGAAACATGGTGGATAAACAAGTACCCATATATGCAATGGACGCGTTATATAATACGTGTCATGCTGCATGTCGTTCGAATACTAAAGCTTATCCAATAGAACATACCTCAGAGTACCAGAGGAACCTATATCTATATATATATATACATCATTGTCTCAATGGAGCACATCATGTTATCAACCCGTGAAAAGGGTGATCCCAAAGTAATAGGTAGTTAATTATCTGGTAGGAAAAATGAGTTCGGATGATGTTCCCATGTCAGAAGAAGCTCAAATGAAGCTCAAACGTGGAGCCATGAAAGGAGGGCTCAGCACCGCAGAGGTTTGTATTGCATTTGGTATTATTTTATCTATGTTTCTGTTTATTGTTGAATGTGATCCAATCTTATTGCCAGGTCTAAAGACTGGACAATAAATGTTATTCAGACATATGTCTCTTGCAATGGGCATGAGCCAAAGCAACATTAGGTAATAACCATTTAGAATATTTTAACAATATTGAAATATATGTTTTACTTCGAACTGAAATTTTTGTAACAAATTACACATTGAACGAACTATTTCAGTTCCATTTCAAATCCCATTTCAAATCGGACAGTATACAATCCATTTGTGTTGTCCTTGTAGACCTTGGCAGGGACTACCGCCACGGAAGTGGCTCCTTGTTTTTATAATGTTGAATCTGTTCCCAGTAAAAAAGTTTTATTCTGGAAAAGTTTCTTAGTTTTATTCCGAAAGTTCTTAGGATTATCTTATTATATGAGTCGAACCTATTTCAACGGAAAAGTTTATTAGCTTTATTCCCAAAGTTCTTAGGATTAGACGAGTCGAACATATTTCTTGTAATTGAATGAAGATAAATTAGAAAACAAATTAGATTCCCAATCACACAAAGTATTTCCGAAAAACTTATTTTACATATATTTTTAATTATATTTGATTTAAGCTATTTTTTATTTTTAATATTTTAATTTAAGTTTAATATAAAAATGACATCATTGTTTGGAAAGAAAGATGATATTTGTAATATTATATTAATTTAAAATTTTGTTTCATATTTATTAGTATAGATTTTATTTCAAAGTGGATCTAACATGGAGAAGGATACAATTTTTTCAGGTCCAATTCTTTTTATGAATCGATATTATTTAAATATTTTGTATAGTTATTGCTTTTGAGAGGCCCATTCTACAGCCCAATATGACTTGATGTGTAAATATGTCAAGTCTTCTAAAAATTATATATAACTTTTTAATCTTATTAATGTACAAAGGTTAATTATTAAAATATAATTGTTCATTATATATAATTTGAATGGATTATAAATTATCTCATTTGTTTCATAATTCCTTTATCATATACGAATTTGAATGGATCATAAATTTACCTTTAACAAAAAAAATTACCACATTAAAATTGTCAAGTTGGTAAAATGTGAAACATCTTTACTTAGATTTACTAAAGCTAATAGCATCTCTTAAATCAAAGGAAAAAGGTTAATTCAACACAAAGAATAAAAAATCTTACTCCAAAATATTTTAATATTACTTTAAGTATTGATATTATAACATATCTATAATACATAAATATTAGTATTTATGTAGTGATATGTTATACACATATGTTATATTTTTTGGAGTGTAGAATTTGAGCAAAGGTTTGCACTTTTAGGGAATTGATCCCTCTGAGGGCATGATAGATCCGATGTTAGATGGATCTAAGCTGGTTTAATTTTATTTTATTTTTAATTTTTTAGATTTTTTTATTTGGGACGATATAAACAAAATTTCAACTTTGATGACAGACAGACATGATTACACATCATACTAGTCTGTAGAATAAACCCAATACATATAATAATTAAAACATTTTTAATTATATAATCCTAATTCTACTAATAATTTATTAAAATCCAATTTCATATGACAAGAAAGTTTATCAAATTTTTATTACATATAGAACATGGTTGATAACGATGAAATTTTTTTATTACATATAGAACATGGTTGATAACGATGAAAAAAGTAAATATAGTTGGCATAATAATAAAAAAGGATAAAGTGAAATATATCATAAAGTTTATAATAATTAAAATATTATATATATATATATATTATTTAAATTTAGTTTTAGTTTTTTTGAAAATTATAATAGAATTAATTATTAAAATTAAAATTAAGGATATGTAAAATAATATTAATAATTGATCAGTCCACATGATGTGATGGATGAAAATTTATGTGAATAGAGTGTGTTTACTTCGAGAGACTTTAGTTTATTTGTTAATTGATAGTCAATTTGATTGTAAGTTTAGGTGAATGGAAAGTCTTATAATTTATTATTAATTAAAACAAATATTAATAATAATTAATAATTGATTAATTGATGTGATGGGATGGATGAAATAATATTAATAATTGATTAGTTTATATGATGTGATGGATGAAAATTTATGTGAATAGAGCGTGTTTATTTCAAGAGATTTTAGTTTATTTGTTAATTGATATTCAATTTGAAATTAATTTGATTATAAGTTTAGATTAATGGAAAGTCTCAACAATAATGTAATTTATTATTAATTAAAAAAATATTAATAATAATTATAATTAATAATTGATTAATTGATGTAATGTGATGGATAAATATCCATGTGAATGGAATGTGTTTATTTCTTTGGACTTAAGTCTATTTGTTAATTGATAGTAAATTTGAATTTAATTTGATTTTAAGTTTGGATGAAAAGTCTAACAATAAAGTTAATCATTAATTTTATAGTGAAAGTGCCCAATTACTTAAATATACATTTAATTGCCACGATTTAATTAATAAATACATCTTTGTAAAAAAAAATTAAGAATAATATGAAGACATAAGATCAAAAAAATGTATATACAGTTCCATCCCCATCAATGAGGTCCAAGGATTTTATCTCTAGCACAAGCAAGAAGGACCTTGAGTAACTCTTCTTTGTGACCAATCTGCTAAATATATCATTCTAAGGTTCATGTATCATTTGAGGAAAATGATTTAAGAAATCAATTATGCCTCGAAAGATTGTTCTTTGGCTCTGAAAAGACCCCTAAAAAATCGATAAGCAACCTGTTCAATATCTGAGTGAGTATGACATAAAGTTTACTCATCTTCTCGGATGCCCCAAATGGCATTCTCTTTCCTCCTTATTGTTGCATATTTATGAAAAAATTTAGAGTTCTTGTTTCCTACTGTGACCCAATTAGCCCTACTTTTGAGTCTCCAGACCTCTTTCCTGCGCTTTATAAATCACTCTCTTCTTTGCTTCAAAGCCCAATATATTTTGTTTGTGCTGCTCAGAGGAGAATGATGGGTCATCCAGATGATATAGAGCACTCAAAGCATCTTCTTTGTAAAAAAAAATAAGAATAATAATGGATAGGTGGAAAAAGAAGTGGTATAAATCTGCAAGGTATTTTATTAGTGTTATTTGTATGTGCAAGGTATTTTTCTGTTTGTTAGGTTATTTTTTAGTCCACTATGCAGTACAAGGTTGCCATCAATCTGGAAATCAAAGAAAGCTTTGTCAGCCACTCTGATACCATCATTCTCACATGCAGTCCACAACATTTTGTCATTAATTGAAATGCCCAGAACATGTAACTCATCATTTCCAACTGCCAAATTTGAAGTTGTTTGGGATTTCCAATTTTTTGTTGCCCAGAGAAGGAAGGCTTAAGGTTGGTCTCTATCTCCACTACTCTATTTACATATTGAATAATGACAATATATATTACAGATATTGGGATTAACACCAATATAAATTTATTTTAAATATGGATCTAACTTGAGCTTAGAGGAATCTAATTTCTACACGTGCAAATTTTTTTATGAGCCCACATTATTTAAATGTTTTGTATAGTTATTTAATTTTTTTTAGATATTTTTTTAAAATTTTATTTTGGTCGACACGAGTAAAATTTCAACTTTAATGACAGAAAGACACCCTTACAGATGATAATTATGCTACACTGTTGCCTTGATTACAATCAGTGAAACAAGTAATTGGTGATCGTCAACCAATTTTGAACAATGCAACCATGTAACAAAACCTTAACAACTAACCAAGAAGCCACAACAAGCCACAAAACTTGGATGTCTAATAAACAAATTCTATTTAATTCTAATCTCTGCCAACTCCAACCCTAAAGAAAAACCCAACCTAACCCTCCTGTAACAGGATATATGGCTGCTCTTGGATTTCCCAACCAAGAAACCCAACCTAACCATCCTATAACAACTTTCCAATGTCAATTTTTATGAGTAATGGTAGCATTCCTGGAATTGATAAAATGAGAGCGTGAATGGATTTGCTTACAACCTTTATGTACGTTTAAAGAGAGTCTGGGATACCAAATCTTAGTGAATACATTTATGTGATTGGACGGTTAGCAAATTTAGAATCTTCGTTGTGCTTATTTTGATTTCACAAAGAGATAGTCTTTAATGGAATTGAGTGTGGGGTTACAATATGCTTGGTTGGAGGTTTGTGAGAGGATTTATTTTACAGTTGTTCAAATTAGTTAGAAATCAATGTATCATTGGTTCATAGTTAGAGTTTGTCTTTCAATTGCTAATAGTTAGTTAGGGTTTGCTCCTTAATCAGGGTTTTCATTTTAGTTCAGGTTTTTTTTAATTGTTGTTATTTGCAGGATTGATGTTTGGAACAGTTAGGGTTTTACTTCTACTGAATGTTTTGGGTGCAAGATTAGAGCAGGTATTGAGTAGTGTGGTAACTTAAGGTGTGAGCGAATAGAATAGACTAGGGTTTTTTTTTGTGGGTCCTTGAATTCGTTCTTTGGCATTATCATTGTTGTGCCTCGAAGTCCACAGACCCTAGATTGACATTAAATTTTGGTCCACTAATCTACCATATACTACACCCAACATTTTGGTGTCATTGTGAGGAAGGCACTTCGGGGATAGACCTTGGAGACCTACTACAGTTTGGTCGCTCTTTACCTAATTTTTCTTGCAAGATTTTGTTTCCTTAGAGTCAATTCTTTGAATCTGTTTCTTTCCTAACTATCTTGTTTATCTCTTCAGAATAATTTCATTTCTAGGGTGTTGTAAGAATCCCTCATATATATACTCATCAATGTGATGACATAATATACCAGAAGCTTATTGAGAATGAAAAAATGGGCCTTGAGAAAATTTTAGACTAGGATTTTTAATGTTGTTGTTGAGATACGAGATGGCAAACGTACAAGTGCAGAAATTAGTATTTTGCTTGAAAATATTAAAAATGATGTTATTTGTTATTTTATTTCACAATTGGAGGATTTGTAGGAAGAAAAAATACAAGACAAAATTGAAGAACCACTATTGATATTATGTTGCAACTGCAGGAAGAAGAACTTCCTCATAAAGTGTCGACTTAGTAGCCTGAAAGGTTGTAGAATCTATGAGGAGCCTTATTTAACATAGCATTTCCCATCACTGCCACTATTACCTGAAGTAATCAAGGAATCAAGTAAGGAATCAAATCAACTGTTAGGTAGAAGTCAAAAGTCATCGCTATTTAACACTTGGACTAATGCTTATTATCCTGAGCAGGTGCCTCAACGGATTTATAATCCTGCAATTATGTGGGAAAATTTTAGTCCTCCTCCAACTGAATACCCTGCTTTATGGCCACATTGGCCCTTTCCCTCAAGCTAGATAGCCCCATGGCCTCAAGAATGGTTTGGAGCCTCCTCCCTAGGGCAATTTCCCATGCAAAATCAATTACCTAAACAACAACAACAACTGAAATTTCCACCCAATGCACCATCAAGTTATCATCCTTTATGGTCCCAACTACCTATGCAACCTTACTCTAATGCATACCCCAACCAGTACTATAATAAAAACCTTATCCCATACTCAAATCTAAAACCTAAACCAAACCCTAATCCAAACCTTAGACCTAACCCTAATCCATACCAACTCATACTCCAAGCCAAACCTTAACCCATATTCCAAGCCAAACCTTAACCCATACTCTAATCCAAACCTTAATCCATACCCTAATACAAATCCTAGCACATACTCCAATGTAAACCTTAGCCCATACTCCAATTGAAACCCTAATCCATACCATAATCCAAACCCTAACCCATACTCCAATCCAAACCCTAAAACAAACCCTAATCCAAACCCTAGACCTAACCCTAATCCATACCCTAAACTCAACCCTTGTCCAAACAATAAGGAGGTTCCACGACAATTTAAAACACCTATTCTTCTCATTGACTCCCCTATTAAATGTAATGTTATATATTGCATATTAGAGAAGGGAGTAAATTCGGGAACTTCCCCTATCAATACAAAACATTTACCTCAGGAATATCTAATTTAAATACCATTAAAGGAACAATATATGTTTGGAACTTGTTCTGAAACTGTTGTTGAATCTCATCAAGAGAAAAACCCTATGAATTTCCTTAACCATTCTTGTTAATATTAAGAGAATATATTTGAGCTTGAACTTGATATGTTTCTCTTTTTCCTATCACCAGAACCCTTGTACCTCCAAGAGAGTAATCATCAAGTGTGGAAGATTCACATAACATATCAAAGGAAAACATGCCAACAATCTTTAAAGAGTTGGAGAATCATGGATATGTGGATCCCATTGAAGCTTGGTTCCAAACGATCATCATCACACCTCATTCCCTCATCATTCAACAACTTTTGGTACCATATCAATTAAAGAAACTGGTTTCTCATACTCCAATATGTGTTGAAGTTTATTTTTAAAAATTGAGTGTAAGTATATTTATCATTATGTTACGCACATGGCTACATTGGAAGTACTCCTACACTTAGAGATATTCCTTTCTCTAAATTAGGGTAGAGTGGTATAAAAACAATAAACAAAATTCCATTTGAAAATAAAATTGTTATAATAGCACTCTTGAAATTACAATTCCCTAAGGCACGACTATTGAAATTTTGGTTATTACACACTCTTGTGGTAAGCCTTGTCAGGTGCGATTCACTCTCAATGGCTCATTATTTTATAAAGTGACTTTGATTGGTTATTAGCTAGTTTTCTCCATGTCACATGGCCTAAATCATTGATTGAGTCAGTCAAGGGGATTTTTAATTGTTATGTTTAAACACTTTTCACTCTCAAGTCCAAAACCCTAACCCTAGCCTAGTCACTCGAACAAGCTGCTAGCAAAGATATATTTTTAAGTTTCTCTAAGAAGGAATTATTGAAAAGAGTCATATGTCGTACCACTCCTATAAAACCATAATAAGTTGTCACAAGAACCTTAGCATGATTAAATCGAGGAATATTTCAATCATTATCTGGGATGCTTATTATACATTGAATAACTGATATTTAGGATTATTGTGGATGATATCACCCTTGGAATAAATAAATAATTATTTATGTGCTTGGAAAATCTAACATACTCGCGTACCACCATCCTTCCTTACACTATAAAAGCTATCAAAGATAAGTATCAATTATTTTAAATCTTTTGAATGATATATAAAAAGAGAAGTAAAGGGAAGTATAAGCAAACCCATCGGGGTACTGAACAGACTTGTTGGCAGCGAGGCTATGCTTGTATGGTACCAAGGCAAACCCATCGGGGTACTGAAAAGGCTTGTTGGAAGTGGAGCTCTGTTGGGTAAAGAGAGATGGAGAACACACATTGACACACTTAAAATTAAAAAACCCTGGGCCACATTCTGAAGAAATCATCATTAAATTTGAAGCGAGGAAATGAACTTTATATCTCTTGGAGATTGACTTTAAGATCCTTTTGATATTGTGATTTGGAGTTATATATTTTATAAATAAGTAGGTTTCCATGGACATGTGATCCTTAGTGCAGGAAATTCACTTTACTCAGACAAGAGGAGCTTCAGTTATATGCTTGGATAATGGTAAGATGGTTTCCATGGGAAGGTATCATATTGTCATCTTTCTTTATCCCTATTCCTATCCATATTTAACGCCATGGATTTCAAATTATATCACTTCTATTTATAATGAGGATATTAAGGTGAAAATCTACTGACTAAGGCTACTCCTGAGATGCTTTATGGAAATTTTGATTGCTAGCTTAATAACACTATCCCTATAGTGACACCATTTTTAGCATTCTTATGGCAACCCTCGCATTAGTTACACTCTTGAAAATAAAGATCAGTATTGACACCACTGAATCTTTGGTCATAGGTTTTTTTTTATCTTATTGATGCAAAAGGAGTCAACATCTTACCTACTTACCTACATGCTTTTATTCAATTAGCCCTATAGTCTAAGAATATTTTGGTCAATGTAGCATGACTCTAACAGAGAAACATTAGCCCTATAGTTTTAACTTTAGAGGTTTTGTTTGCATGAGGACTACATGCAAGATGATCGGAATGGGGGATTTCAAGCCTCGAAATTGGTGTATTTAATCCTTGTTTTAATCAGAGAACACAAAGAACACACCAAAATTTGGACTTTACATTGCCAGCGAATGATTTTTTTACATGCTTGATGAAGTTTCTCGATTCTCTAGATTGTTAGTGGCAAATCTTCTTCAGGAAGCTATCTGAAATCTCGAGACTTCCTCCTGAACTCTCCAAAAGAAACTGGACTTCCTACCTAACACAATTTTAAATGCATATGGCAGTTGGAATTAATGTTTTCTAACATTCCTCCTTAATCCAACCATAAGATAAACACACAAAATACACTATAGCATAATACATAAGACACAAACATATTCATAATTGACATGCCTGCTGGTCTAAGTCTCAACTAGGCTTACAACATAGTCTGGATTTTCTACAACACATAACTCACTTCTACAAAACTCTAATTTATCCTTTCCAAGAGGCTTAGTGAATATGTTAGCCACATTTTCATTTGGTTTACAATATATTAAGTCAATTTCCTTTGATTGGACTTTCTCCCTTACAAAACGATGTTGTGTGTCTATATGTTTTGACCCATGACATACAAGATTTTTTGCCAATTTGATGGTGCTTTGATTATCACATCTGACCAGTGTAGGTTCATGTTGGGCTTCTCCAACATCTTCAAGGATCGTTTTGAGTCATATTGCTTCATAGTTGGCACTACATAATGCTTTATACTCTACTTTAGTTGATGAAAAGGACATTGTTGCTTTTTTCTTACTGCTCCATGATATAGGTCTTGATCCTATATTGAACACAAATCCAGTGGTGGATTTCTTGTCATACAAATTTCCGGCCCAGTCATAATCAAAATGACCTATCAATTCAACATTACAATCATTAGTATATTCAATACCAAAATTGATAGTTTCCTTTAAATATCAAAGGACCCTTTTTATAGTTATCCAATGGCTTTCACGAGGATTAGCCTTGAATTGACTAAGTATGCTTACTGCATAAGCAATGTCTGGTCTAGCTGTAGTGAGATAATTCATGCTTTCCACTAATTGTCAATACAATGTTCCATTCAACTCCTTTGTTCCATCATCATTTCTCAATTTGATATTTAGTTCCAATGGAGTACTCACTGCTTTACATCCTTTCATATGAAATCTCTTTAGTACCTCATTTGTATATTTGCTTTGTGTAATTAAATTCCTTCCATCATCTCTCCATACTTGAAGACCTGGACAATAATGCATTTGTCCAAGATACTTCATCTCAAATTCATGTGATAACTTCCTTTTTATATCCTTAATCAATTTATCAACACTCCCTATTATTATTAGATCATCAACATATATAGAGATTAATACTATATCTCCATTTCTATCTACCTTGACATATAGATTAGGATAATTTTTGCTTTTGTTAAATCCTTGCTGAAAGAAGAATTTGTCGATTTTTTATACTAACATCTGGGTGCCTGCTTTAGTCCATATAAGGTTTTTTTTTTAACTTGCATACAAGATGTTCTTATCCCTTATTTACAAATCCTTCGGTTGAACAAGATAAATTTCCTCTTTTAAGTCCCCATTTAGAAAAGATGACTTCACATCTAATTGATGTAGCTTCCAATCATATTTAGTGGCCAATGCTATCATTATTCTGATTGTATTAATTTTTCCAACCAGAGCAAAGGTATCTTCATAATATATACCTTTCTTTTGCGAATAACCTTTTGAAACCAATATTTCCTTATACTTGTCTATGCTACCATATGCATTAAATTTTGTCTTGTACAACCATTTTGATCCTATAAGAACTTTATTTTCAAGTAATTCTGTTAATTCCCAAGTTTCATTTTTCATTATAGAGTCATATTCTTCTTTCTTAGCTTCCATCCATTCTTTATGATTTTTAGCTTGTTCATAATTTAAGGGCTCAAAAATAGTCATTACTTGAGACATTTGCATAATATTTATACCTGAAAGGGGTTTGAATCTGTCATGTTGACCTTCTTAGAGGTTCATTACATTGTGGAGTACCTTCTCCTCTTCTTCTTCCTTGTGGAGTGCCTTCATCACTTCTTTGTGGACTTTGACTTCTTGGCATGTCTTCTAGAATGTCCATGCTTTCTTGAGCTTGAGATGATTCCACAGCTTCTTCTTATTCCTTAAAGTTTTCATAAGGAGGTTGCCATAAATTATGTTCATCCTCTTTTATTTGTTTATTTTCATGCTCATAAAATATAACATCTCTACTTACAAAGACTTTGTGAATACTTGGATAATACATTTTATATGCTTTTTGATGAGTACAATATCCAATAAAAATGCATTTGACAACTTTGGCATCTAATTTTCTCCTATCCTCTTTAGGAATATGAGCAAAGGCCTTGCATCCAAATACTTAAATGACTAACTTTAGGTTTAAAACCATAAAATGCTTCAAATAGTGTTTTGTGCTCAAGATACTTGGTAGGGCTTCTATTTTTTAGATATACAACTGTATTAATGGTTTCAGCCCAAAAACTATTAGAAAGTCCTTTTTTTTTTAACATACTACGAGGAAATTCAACTAATGTTTTATTCCTTCTCTCAGCTACTCCGTTTTGCTGAGATGTACGTGGTACTATAAATTGTTTCATAATTTCATTTTGTTCGCAGTGTTTAACAAAAGCTCCTGAAGTATACTCACCACCTTTATATGATCGAAGAATTTTAATGCTCTTTCATGTTTTCTTTTAAACCATACTCTTGAATTCTTTGAAGTATTCAAACACATCACTTTTGTTTCTTACAAAGTACACCGAGGTGTATCTAGTGCTATCATCAATAAATATAGGAAAGTAATATGCTCCACCAAGTGACTTAGTTTGCATTGGACCACATATTCAGTATGCACTAGTTCAAGTATTTCACGTTTTCTTCTATTTTCATGCACTGGAAATTCCTCCCTATGTTGTTTTCCTAGTGCACAACCTTCACATTCAAAGTGTAACAACGTAAACTTTGAAACGGGAACTGATACTGTTACCCATTTTGTAGAGATAGAAAAAAAGTGACCCGATTTTGAAAAGGGGTGATGCAGAACACACATGTTTCTTTTAGAGCATAGTTTTTAGCACTATAATTTTTTTTATGTACATTGCATTTTAGAATGGTAGTGATTTTGATGTTGATTTAAAAAAAGTGGTAATTCTACACCATGCCCTTTTTTTAAAAGGCATTTTTTTTACTTTTAATTTTATATGTATGAAATGTAAATAATTATTTTGTAAATTTAATAACTTTCGAAGTGGTCTTCTTCTTCATTTTTTTTTTCCTTTTTTTTGTATTGAGGTTTTTATTGTTTTGCATACTTAAAGAAGAAGGTCGATATTTTGCATTTTTGATATTCTACATATTTATACATCGTTAATTAAATTTTCAATCCACATGAAATAATTGTCTCTAAAAAACATATATAAAAAAGACAAAAATAAAAAAGAAAAAATGTTAAAAAAAATTATCTCATAAACCATAAAAGAATTTGG
>APFE030492115.1:0-31683 GCA_000404065.3 Pinus taeda | reverse complement strand
CCATGGACTAGATTGTTATTAATACCATGCAAAAAAACATTATTAACCCTTAGTATTAATAAAATAAAAATGGCACATGGTATTCACCAAAATGACACATGGTATTGACCCATGGTATTCACCTGGAATGTAGCCTATTTAAATGGGGGAATTAAACCAACATAGATCCATCTTTACTCTGGATCGAGGTATCAAATATCGTGATATGCAAACTAGCATAGAGTGAAAAATATTGGATCGAGGTATCAAATATCGTGATATGCAAACTAGCATATAGTGAAAAATATTTGATCCCTGTGGATCAAGAACAAAAATGGATGTTGTAATTTAATGTATGTTAAACATTTTAGCTTGGTTAAAATAAAAAATAAGATAAAAAATCAACTATTAATTTTATTAATTTGTATAAATTACTAATAGTAATTTTTAAGCTCCAGGTTATGATAACCCATGGTAATACCAAGATCTTACAAGATTTTATAATTGAGTAAAATATTCGCCATGACTGGTGAAAGATTCGCCAAAAAATATATACATATTATATTATTGATAAAATCACCTTCCATTTTTCCTATATACCATGGAGATTCGCCCATTTATTATACTTATAAATTTAGGGGGGGTTCTTAAAATTTTCCCTGCTTGAAATCCTTCTCACATATTCATATAATAGAGCACTAACAACAACATCAAATTCAAAAGTCTCAATTGTGCTTAAGTTGGTGAAGTTTACAAAATGGTCCCAAAATTCAAGCAATGAATACAATAATGTAATTTCCTTATCTTCGCCATCGAGTTTGACATATATACTATTTAACCAGTAAATAAGAATATTAAACACAATTAGGTGATCTGTAATTTCCATACCTTTAGTCATCTTCAAGCTATACAAGTACCTCTTTAAGTAGATCCAATTTTTTAAGCATTTCGTCATGTACAAACCTTCCAACTTGATCCACAAGCCTACAACTATCACTTCTCTAAAAATCTTGAATAAAACATCATCAACAAGACACAAACGAATTGTATAGAGTGCTTTGGCATCTATGTCCTCCCATTCATCATTGATCATTGTAACAAGATTCTTGCTCCTGTAACCTCATGCCTTATGCAACCCTTATTGTACTAGTAGATCCCACATTTTTTAATTTCCATAATTGAAAATTAATTTTTCCATTAAATTTTCAACTTAAAATTTAGCATTCATCACTATTCTTTACATAATATATTCACAACCCCATTTTCAGCTAAAACTATTCAAAATGGTGGAGTGTACGCTTTTTCCCTCGACCTGACCTGAAGTTTTTGGAGTGTACCCACAAAATCTATTTTGCACACAGATTTGGGTAGTTGATTTCACTTCCAGAAACACTACCACATAGAATTGACTATGTGTGTTGTCTCCAAAAATACTCCTCAGGATTTGTCTCTGTGGACTTGATTCTTTGCTCCAAATTCGTTTGTGTAGTTAGGGTTTACTTCTTTATGTATATATCTCAATGTGCAACTCATCTTGCTGGTTTTGGTGGCTAAGGTTTCAACATTTCTTCACTACTCTAACTTCTTCTACATAGTGGACGAAACTCTAGTCCTTTTCACCTTGCCTCTAACTAGACTACCTTGGTTGAGACAATAAGAAGTTTTTACATTTGAATTTTCAAATACTTTTGTGTGTTGGTCTACATTGATTATAATCAAATATATGCTTGTAAAGTATATGTAGAGTGTATGTGTCAACTACTATAATAAAATCTAGGTGTGTAAAGTGTTTGTAGAAATGTGTCAATGAATGTAATAAGATGTATACTTACTAAGTGTGTAAAAATGTGATAATGACTATACTAAAACACATTTTATAGAAATGTGTCAACAATTGAAATAAAATGAATAATTACATATAGTTGTTGTGGAAATATTTTGGGCATAAACACCTAAGATAAGATACTTATGAAACGAATATAATTTAGTAGTGTGCACATAATAGTCTTTGAGTATATATTTCCTACTTGTCTTGGGTGTGATAAATAGTTCGAGTAGTCCCTTCCTATTATTTAGGACTTCGATAGACCTAGTTGGTGTGAGAGATATTTTCAAAACTAACTACCTTTCTAAATTGGTGTTTTTTCTTATTTTGAAATATTCTTAACAACAAAAAAAAGATATAATCATATTTTTGCTTAGCTCTAGTGGGAGTTATATCCAAGGTTAAACTATTATGAATAATAGATAGAATGACATGTGTAACCATAAGTGTTTATCCATATGTGTTTTTGGATTTTGTATCCAAATTTGAATTTGTCTTTAATGTTTCATTTTTAGCTATATGTGCTTTTGGACCTTGAATCCAAGTTTGATTTTGTGCTTAAAAATTCATTTTCAATTTAAAATATTAATTTGTATTTGTTTCTAGACTTTGAATCCAAGTTTGATTTTATAACTAATATTTCATTTTTAGACATAAGTGTTTGTGGGTATATGATTTTTATTATTAAGTGCAAAAATGATATTTTTAGCCATAAGTAAGCTCCGAGGGTTATTTCAATTGGTTGAGTTCCCATCATTAAAGCACCTCATTATTGAGAAGTTAAGATGTCAATTCTTCTCAATGCTCTCAAGGTTAGGCTATATTAATTAGCCGACTGGAAATGATCCCTTCGGGAAGATTTGCTTAGAAAAATGTTTCCCTGGACATAGCAGCCACCGATCTCCTCCATGAACCACATCCAAAGAAAAAATTAACCATAAGCATTTACAAGTATGTATTCTTGGATTTTGAATCGCAATTTGGTTTCGTATTTAAAATTTCGATTTTAGCCATAAGTATTTATATTTTTGTGTAAATGTATATCCAAATCTGATTTTGTATTTAACTTTTATTTGCAACATAATAATATGTGTTTCTAAATCTTTGGTCTAATTTTAAATTTAAAAATTCATTTTGAATTATCAATAATTATGGGTGACATTTTAACATAATATGTCATGTTTTACATCCTACATTTATATTTTGTAATAATGAAATTTGAACCTTTGCATTATTTTATTTAAACTCATATTAGGATTTGCATTATTCAAGAATTCAAATTCAAGTTTTCTTCTAATTTAGATCTTATGCTCAAAAGTGTGTTTATGAGTAATTTCAATATGAATAGTTTTACTTGAAGATTCAATTCATAAATAATGAGTTGAATAATTGTTGTGAAGTAGAGAATTATAATTTTTTTTTACTAATCCAATGAAGATTTTATCATTATATTTGATGTCTTATTACTTTGTAATTTGGAATTACTTTCAAGATATTATGAATCATAAGTAATGAGTTTGGCTATCAAAAGTAAATTATATGCGTGTAAGTAAATTATATGCTTGTAAGTTTGAGTCATTATTTCACTATATATAAAGAAAGAAATAAAATAATTTTCAATTTTATCCTTCTTCTAAATTGGGGACATTACAAATTAGTGTTAGAGTTAATTATTAAGATGGTGATAGGAATTTTTAAGTAACTCACCACCATAATAGTATATATGGTTGTTGGTATGTTACACCCATTAATGTGGCAAAGAATACAAGGGTCATACAATAATTCTTGTCATCCATATTATCTCTTACTAAGATCAATTGGGTCACAACAATATCAAAATGCATTTGAGCACTTGGCTACATAATTATTATTGTTAATTCTCAAGAAAAACAACTTTTTCCATAGGAAAAGTTTATTAACCAAAGATTTAGCTTGATACAAATCCCCCCAACTTCTTTCAAAGGGTTGTAGCTTTTTCTTTAAGAACATTTAGTAATATCCAATCAACCAAACAAACCCAAATAAGGCATTTTACCTTTCTCTCCAAAGCCACCCACTATTTGTCTTTTATACTGTAGAGGGTTTGATTCCAACCATAAATTTTGATTTACTAGAAGATCTTTCATCTTGAGCATCTACACTCCAAAGCTAAGTGTTGTTAAACTTGTTCATTAAAAATCTAAATATACTCACCATTTCCTTACAACAAGATTTCCTTGTACTTAAAATTTAGATATTAAATAATAACAATAAAATAATATAAAATAAAATAATATATGAAGTGATAAGAGCCTAATGCCAAATAAAAATAAGAAAAAGTACATTACACACTTCCCATACTAATTAATTAGAAAGTAATACAAATAAATTAAATAAAAGTAGTAATAGTAATAAACAATGCAAAAGCATATAACCTCTAGACAACAATTTCTTGAAAAACATTTTAAAACACACTCAATGTATTGTTAACAATTAAATAGTTACAATACAACTCAACAAAAGTTCAACAATAATATTTTTCTCTAACTTTATCCCCAAATAAATAAACATGCCAAAAAAACAATTATAAATCATTTATGATTTTTTAATTCCCAAATTTGAGACCATCAAAAATTAATTCGCTAACTATTATTGTTTAACATTTATTTATTATTTCCAAGGCCCTTCGATATGCCACAACTGCTTTAAAAATGAGGAAACCTTACAGCATCTTCTGGATACATGCCCAATCGCCAACCAGCTATGGGAGAAGGTTGGCTTCAGATGTCAAAAAAGATGCAGAGGACCTAGCGACATCATAGATACCATCCATCAGTGGCCAAAAAGCCCCTATGATTGTGCGATCCTCAACTACATGTGGAACATAATCCCAGGCACAGTATTATGGAACATCTGGAAAGAAAGGAATAGGCGCATTTTCAAAAACCAGAGCTCGCCCATTGAGGAAATTTGGAGCAGACTGCATGGAAACCTCAAAGAAACCATGCTTCTGAAATCATGGACTAAAGAAGATCTCCCTACTAAAGATAATGAGAAAAACATCCTGGACAACTGGAAGCTGGAGCTACCACAAGGGAATGCCACTCATCAGACAATGAAAGGTAATAACAAGGAAGTCAGAAAATTGAATGCCCCACCCACCAATTCATACAAAATCAATTTCGACGGAGCCTCTAAAGGCAACCCTGGGCCAGCGGGATATGGTGGTATCATTCGTAATCACAATGGTAACCCCCTGCAGATCTACTTCGGCAATATAGGGTGGGACACCAATAACTTGGCGGAGTTGGAGGGACTCTGGCAAGGGCTCTTAGTCGCTAGATGCCTCAATCTTCAACCACTGATAGTGGAAGGCGATTCCCAGGTCATCATCAGCATGGAAACACGCATTCAGAATGGCTCTCAAACTAGAAAAGTAGCTGACAGTTGGAGACTAGAAGCAAGGCTAAACAACATTGCTCATGAGCTACATAACCACAGAGCCCTCTCCTTTCATCACTCCAGAAGAGAAGGTAATAAGATTGCTGATCTCCTAGCCAATATTGGGGTAGAAAGCAACCATCCTTTCCAAGCAGGAAACTTGGACATCATCCCCAGCAATCAACAAACTCAGGAATGTGAGAAACTCCTTCAAAGAGACACTGAACCCCCGGATGCGGGTGATGGCACGTCTCAAAGGGTCGAGCCACATGTCCAGCATGTGCCGCCCCGTGCTCACATTAATGTTCGATGGAATTAGACGTCAAAGGTTTAATCCTGCGCAGTATGAGCTCTGGGCATTCAATGTCGAGCAGAGTGAAGAGATGGCTGCAGTTATTGTGCGCTCCCAACGAGGGAATGTGGCGGGTTATCAAGGTGCAGATGAGCATAAGACAATTCATCGTTATGGTGGAGCTGGGGAGTTGCAGACGTAGAGGCATTCGACGCAGGTGCAGACTCAGAGGTGGGCGGTTATCCTACCACTTCAATCTGCCATCTTGGCTTTTCGTCGCTCCAATTCAGGCTCTTGTCTTGGGGGGAAGTGGAAAATCAAGAGAAATCACGGCAATCTGGTTACGAGGAAGGAATTTCCTCCCTCAGGTAGCAGCTTCTCAGAGGTTATCGCGTTCGGGAGGTTCTGGTGGCGAATTCCGCCTTGTGGTTGGTCTCACAAGTCACCCAAGGCTATCAAGGGAGATGGAGGATTGTCCATGGAGAGGCTACGAGAGCGGCAACCTTGCAGGAGGGGATCTGGGCGAGGCACATCCTCTCGCCCTCCGACAGCGAATGAGCACCACCATTGCTGCTGTTGATATTGCTATAGAAGGGCAAGGGTTAAGCCACTCCAAGCTGGGAAATTCATGGAGGTTGGCAGCTCAAGCAAAGGGGAGCCAGTCCTTCCAGCATTTGGCTCGGTTGTGTTCACCCTGGGCAACTCCAAGGATAGTGCAGGTATCAATGCTCATATTTCAGTTCTTTTTACTCAAGCTCCTGAAGGGAATGACTGTGGGACGCCTCCAGGAATGGTGGAACCACCTCCAGAGGGCACTGGAAAGGAGAGCCCTGTTCTGCAGCCACCAATTGAGGTGGGCACCTCAGGGAAGGAGATTATGCATGCTCCCTCGCACCCCCAGGCGCAGGAACCTCAAGGCACAGCAAAGGATAAATGGTCTGCCATGGGGGAAGGAATCCCTGAGGGTTAGGGATGGTGCACTATCGTGGAGGAAAAAAGTCTCGGCGATGAATGATCCTCCGACGTGCGCACCGGCTCTTGCCTTTCTCTCTCAGCTCGGGTCCAGGATAATGGTTGCTGCGGGTATATGGGTACGGGTTAGCACTGTGTTTGTTCACTTGCAGTTTTTCATTATGTCTAGTTTGTTTTGGTCGAGTTTACTCTCAGTCTGTCTCATTTGTGTCGGTCTACAGTCTGGTTTTGAAGGAAGCCCCTGCGTGGGCCGTCATGCTCATGTTTAATTCAATGTTCCATGTTCTGTTGACTGTCAAGTCGAATTGGTTTCCAGCCTCAGTTAGTTTTTTGGGGAATTTTGGAAGTCCTGTCGATGCTTCCCCTGCGTGGGAGCTTTTTGCTTCAAAGCTAAGATATCCAAGGCACCACTGGCGGCCATGGAAGTCCTGTTTCACTGCTTGTAAAATTTTCCTGTAAATATAATATAATAGACTAGCTAGTTTTACCGAGAAAAAAAAAACATTTATTTATTATTATTATTTTGCAATCATTACCCATCACTATTAAAAATCTATTTTTTTACTTTATTGTAAAATTACGAAGTGTATACCCGGATGCGGGTGTTTTAGCGCAACATTTATGATGGGGATCTCCAACGCCAGCATATGGTCCTGCAGGTGGCAGGATCGCACATTCATCGACGCCGTCTCATGGTTAAAGCGTGCTCACTCAGGGTACCTGCAGATTAAGTGACATTCCAAATTTATTGCTCCCTTTGCTCGAGAGACTTCACCTCAGGTTTTATTTATGGATCCGTCAACTCTCACATTGCTCACTTCCTCCTGGCCCTCCTGCCTTAGTTTGCACCAGACTCTATTCTCCTGCAGCGCCTCGGCTGCAACCTTATATGTCTAGTCTCTGCTCATTAATCGTCTCATCCTCAGGCCTTCTAGCCCCCCTGACTTCGGCACCTGTCTTGCTTCGGCCTGCTTCAATCCCCTTCAAGCGGTTTTAGCTTTTTGACAATGGTTCGCCACCTCTTACGCAATCACTATGGTAGCTGTTGTGGAGGCCGTGGGCAGTATCAACCTGCTCCTTCGCCTAAAATCCCTATGGCTCCTGCGTCCCCTCCATAAGCTTGTGTCATCCCGCTTCAGATCAGTTCTCCTGGTAAGCATTTTCTGCATAACACCTTCCAGACCACCCATTTCAAATTTCAAAGTAGCCTCAACAAACCCATTCTCTCGGCCAGCATTACTATCATCTTTGCGGAGGAAGAGGCTCGGCCTAGTGGTTCTATTCATACCTCGGAGACGCAGTCTCAGAGTGGGCATGGGAGCGAGCAGCATGGAGAAGACGCGGGCAATGTGCTCAATTTTGAGGATGTGTAGGCTGAGGAAAGTGTTCTTGATGTTTCCAAGCCTCCAGACGGTGACCTCCAGGGAGTATTAGGCTCTGTTGACCTCGCAGAGTGTTCCTATGGCATCCGTCATTCGGTGGCTCTTCCAGGTGGCAGCGGTCTGGTTTCTAAGGAAACGAAGGGCGATTTCTGGGAAGGAAATGCGTGGCCGGTGGCGGAGGAAGATCGAGACCATGTCACGAATGTCTGATGCCTCCTGGGCCTTGTTTTCTTCACCATCTTTTCTCTTTGCTCCTCAGGACATTGCTCTATATTTCTATGGTTTTGATAATGTCTTTTTGTAGCGGGTCTTGGCTCCGTAGTTATTTTTGCCTCTGGGTATCTGGTTAGTTTTGATAGCATGGTTACAACCCATTTTCTGCCTTTTCCATGGTTTCCAACATGCAAAGTTTCCAATGTATGGTTTATGGACATTTGGTTTCTGGATAGTCTGAATATGCTGATGGACAGTTTCGCCTTTCTGCTGAGGTTTTGACCTCCTTGTAAATATACTTTTTTTCTCTATTAATAGAATTAGTCTTTACTTAGAAAAAAAAATTACGAAGTGTATAATATATCTATCTCAATAATAATAATGATTAATAGTAAAATTACATCAAACATTACAAATACTAAATTCTCAACCTTAAAGATTACATTATAAATGCTAAATTTTTAATCTTAAATATTAAAATACTTATATACAATCATGAAATAACATAAAAGAATAAAAGAATAGAATGCAATCTTTAACTTATTTGAAATATAACAATATAGCCAGCACAAATCTATAAATTAAATTGTATGTATATGTTTATACGCATTAATCTATAATAAGAATCAAAATACTTACTTCAAGATACATCTCAAATAGTTAAAATTAAAAAAAAGAAGATAAGAATGAATTAAATTATAACTTTATTTCAAAAGTGTTATTAGTATTAATGATAAAAGAAATTAATCTATAAGCTAGGCATATATACATTTTGAAGAAAATATGTAACAATATTTTTAATCATGGAGATTCACCCCCACTTTATCATGGAGGTCCTTAATCTGTAAATAGACTTTGTTACAATATCATTGGCCAACACCATGGCTTATCAATACCACATGTCCTCATATGACAATTTTTTATTTAATGATTTTAATTAAAAAATAAGATTGAAACATAACTAATTTGGAAATAAATCTGAGCCTTTGATTTGTGTATACTATTAAGAATATTCTAGAATATTTTGTGGAGGTAAATCCATACTATCCACCTAATAATTGTTGATAATTAAATTAAAATTCTAAAAGACCTATTCCAAAATAAAGATACCTGTCAAGGTAAAGATATGAAAATTGTCATGTAGGAAAAAGAGAAAGAAAATTTGCATAAACAATAATTTTCTCCAAGATTTTTGCTCCAAGGTGGGTATGAATATTAACAATAGAAATACTAATTTCATGACAGTTAAATCCAAAAGATTTTCTAAGATAGTTTCATTTACAATAGTAGCTACTTGGAGGAAGTTCCTTTATACAAATATTTGGGAATCAACAACTCAATTGAAATTATAGCATTGAGAATTTAAGGATAAGTGGAGGATGGAGAGCTTACTATTTGCTTGAAAACAATTGTAAATCAACAAATCTTGAGATATGGGATAAAAATAAGGTATTCTTTAAGAGACTTTGGTCATACTTGTTATTTCAACAAGAAAATGACATGCTTTATCAGCCCAATTCATACGTAAATGTACAGATAATTGGATACTTGATTCAAGGTAATCCCATCATGTGACTCTTCAAGATTTTCTTCCTTCTACATCTCATATCAACATCACACAAATTGCAATTGGTGACTCTATACAACTTGACGTTTTGGGATCAGACACTGTATAGATGACCAGTTGGTGCATTAACAATGTGCTCCTTGTCCTTGAATTTTTTTGCAAGTTTATTGTCTAATTATCATATTTTTCATTCTAGTGATGGGAAAACAATGGATTTTTCTCCAAATCAAGTAGTTATAGAACTACATGATCCCACAGTTGTTATTGTTATTGGAAAAGTTTATCATGGCTATAGATTATATAAGTTTGTCTACTTTCAAGCTTCCTCTACTTCTTTTTTTATAGCTCATGTTGATTCATTGAATAAGCTTTGACATGAATGATTTGGCCATCTAAATTATAGATATTTGCAGCAGATGTACACTCAAAATTTGGTTTCAGGTCTTCCAAAGGTTTCTTGTACTAATGGAGTGTGTGCAGATTGCACTCTTGGAAAACAACACTAAGATCCATTTCCTAAAGGGAAAGCCTCAAGGACAAAATCACCTCTTGAGTTGGTGCAAAATGAATTAATGACATTTTCAACTCCTTTTTCAGAGGCCAAATTTGCATTATCTTTTATTGATGATTTTTCACAGTACTCTTGGGTGTATTTTCTCAAGTACAAGAGCGAAGTCTTTGCAACGTTCAAGACATCTAAGACTCTTATTGAGAAACAACCTTCATGCTCCATTAAAAAGCTATGCACTGATAATGGGGGGAAATATGTCAATAAGGCATTTCAAGTTTTTTGTAGGGAACATGGCATTCTTCATCAACATTATGTTCTCTACACCCCTAAGAAAAATGGTGTAGCTTTAAGGAAGAATAGAACACTTAAGGATATGGCTAATTGCATGATCATTTTAAGAACTTGGCACCTACCTTCTGGGTTGAATCACTTAATTGTGCTAGTTACATTCAAAACAAGATGCCTCATAAGGAAGTTCAAAATATGACTCTAATGGAAGCTTGGACACATGAGAAGCTTGATGTCTCTTCTTTCAGGGTATTTGACAATCCTACTTGGGTGTTAATTCGAGATGAAAAATACAAATCCATGGAAAAGAAAAGTCAGTAATTGATATTTGTTGGTTATTGTGATGGCATGAAAGCTTATCGACTCTTTGATCCTACCCTTAAGGAAGTTTTGTTCTAAAGCATATGCTCATTTTGGTGGAAATAACAATCAAGGTTATCCTCTTCCCCTTCTACCTCATTCTCAATTATTAATTATGGTTCTAATCATTGTGATGTTTCTAAAGAAGAAAAATCTATTAAAGTTCCTCGAATAGAAGAAAATCTACCATTAGCAGTAGTAAAACCTGTATAGGATTAGTATGTTCCTGATAATTCCTTGAGGAGGAGCCTTCGCAAGAGAAAGCATCCTAATAGATTTGTCTATGACACAATTGATTTTAGTTATCTAGCCTCAAATCAAAAACAATGGTGGAGGAATCTCTCTTTTGAGTAATTCCATTTCAGAAGATCCACAACAATTTTTTGATGTTGTTGGAAAACCTAAGTGGGAAGCTGTGATGATAGAAGAGTATTCTCCTTTGATGAAAAATCATACTTGGGATCTCGTTCCTCTTCCAAAGGGACATAACCTGGTCTTTTGCAAGTGGGTCTACAAAACCAAATATGCACCAGATGGATCTGTAGTCAAAAACAAAACGCATTTTGTGGCTAAGGAATTTTCACAAGATGAAGGAATTGACTATTATGAGAATTTCACCCTTGTCACCAAGATGTATTTTATTCTTCTTGTGCTTTCTCTCGCAACCTCGCAAGGCTGGTCAATCTACCAGATGGGTATAAAGAGTGCCTTTCTACATGGTAATCTACATGAGGATATTTACATGGGGCAACCCCTTGGTTTTGTGTAGGATCCTTCACTTGTTTATAGACTTTGACAATCCTTGTATGGTCTCAAACAAGCTCCTAGAGCTTGGTATGAGAAGATAGACAATTTCTTTCTTTCTTCAAGGTTTAATCATTGCACTCTAATCAGACACTCTACACTAAGAGATAGGGACAAGAAAAATATTAAGGATGGAAATTTTTCTTAAAGTTTAGAAACACTAGCGAATATTACAAGTCCCCTATATGCAAACTATAAAATATTTGATGATATCTTTGTAAAAGTATTCAAATTTAGAATATTTTATTTATAGTATCTACATAACTTTCACGAGCTTTAAGGTAAAATTATTTTATATTATAAAGCTTGGGAAAATCATTTTTAGAAAAAATTGGAAATTGACGAATCTTTTTTTTCTTGGAAAAACCATGGAAAATTAGCCCACCTGCGAATATTAGCCACTAAAATTTTCCTTGGATAGGGATCTAATTTACTGATTCTAGTTTTGTATGTGGATGATCTAATCCTCATAGGGAGTTCTTCATTTATGATTCAAAATGTTACAGAAACGTTGATGGGACAATTTGCTATGACGAATCTTGGTCTACTACACTACTTGCTTGGCTTGTAGGTTCCCCAATCTTCAAAAGGAATCACCATCTTCTAGAAAAAATATGCTCCTTATTTACTTCAACATTTTAGTATGGCTAATTGTAAGCCTGCAACTACTCCTTTACCTCCAATTGCACCACATCTTGGGTGGATCTTGCATTGTATTACTAACTCGTAGGAAGTTTACTCTATTTAACACACACCCAACTTGATATTTCCTATGCATTTAGGTTGGTTTCTAAAGTCACTCAAGATCCTCAACAAAGTCATTATAGACAAGCGAAGCATTTTCTTAGATATATTCAGGGAACTTCCAATTTTGGCATTTAGTACATTGTTGGTTCTCCTAAGCTTATAGATTTCACTGATTCTGTCTCGATTGGATCAGTGGATGATCAAAAATGCACTTCTAGAATTTTTTTTTGGTCTTGGATATGTTGTTATTGCTTGGTCTTGTAAGAATCAATCAACAATTGCATTATATACAACTGAATTTGAGTATCGAGTTGTAGTTCTCACAAGTCAGGAAGTTCTTTGGCTATGACAATTATTGCTTGAGTTTGGAATTTTGTGGTGTGATAATCAGAGTGCAATACAAATTTCTAGAAATCTTATGGAGCATCAAGTGACTAAACACATTGAGATCCATATGCACTTCATTTGCCAAATTATTCAAGATAGCATTCTAAGCCTGGAGTATATCCCTACTGAAGAACAAATAGCATATGTTTTCACAAAGTCCTTGTCATCAACAAGGTTTCTTCAGTTATAACACATGCTTTGTGTGATGGAAGTTGTCCTTCGACGGTCATCTTGAATCCTCCTTCATCTCCTCATTTTCTTTCTTCCTATGTTCTCTTTTATGAAAGGTTGTACATGGATACCTAAAAAGGTATAGTTGTCAGGACCCATTCTTTGTGTACTTTTTTCTTTAATTCCTCTCTACATTTCGCTTATGGGGGGATGTTAGAGTTGCAATTAAAGAATCTTGAAACTTGTAAGCTTACGTAGCAATCTTATCAATTGTGTTGTCAATCATATCCTTATTTGCTGAGTTCTTAGTCTTATCTTCTAGCTATTGCTGGAAGCCTCTATTGTTCCTATAAATTAAGTTCGTGTACAACACATTTTCTTAAGTAATGAAGTGTGACTTATCTTAATTCTTCATTTTGTGATATCTTGGTAGAAGGATTGTTTAGCTTTGTAATTTGATACATAGGTATTTTAATACTCTTTCAAGATATTAGAAGGAAGTGATCAACCCCATTCTTGAAAAACTAGAATATTTATCTTTCTTGACTACCGTTTTGAACAAAATGAACATTGCTAAAAAAAGAACTAATGCTCATGAGCTTACTCTACTCCCAAAATGCCACGGAAAGAAAGAGTTTGTCATGTGTGCAATAGTAAATGGATTGAAGATGAAAAACATTTTCTCTTAGATTGCCCAACTTATAGTCAAATCCATTCTAATTTTCAAAATATGTGTCACACTACCAACCTAAGTTTGTCAATTGTGGCATGCTAAGAGGGTTGAAGATGAAAAGCAATTTCTCTTAGATTTCCTAACTTATAGTCAAATCGATTGTAATTTTCAAAATATATGTCACACAACCAACTTTCTCGACCTATTAAGGCAACAAACCAAAAAACCAACTTTATTGTTAAAATTTATTGTGGGCAATGGAGATCCGAAACTTGACCGGGTCGGTCCTTTTTGGAGAAACCACTGGAGGAGCAACGCTTCATACCAGTGTGGCCACATGTAGCATATCCCTTCTCTCCATCAAACCAACGCTTGCTAATTTAGAGAACTGAATCGAGAAACGATTAATAACATTTCCAAAATTTTCATTTGTTGCTTTGATCAGTTGGATAGTGGATCATGGTTTCGATGTTGAGCTCGCTCTCCATAGATATGCCAACTCTAGTTTTTTTTGTGTGGTGACAAATTTCCACTGTTGTTCGTGTCTGTCGGTGTTCACTCTGTCATGGCTTATGCGATAAGTTGATTTCCAACACAATCTAAAATTGTTCGTCGTTACCTCCAGGCCAATCAAAATTTAGGCTCTAGGCAATTTTTTTTACTTTTGCTTCTAAAATCTGCGTTTTGTGGAGGAGTCGAGACAAGATCGAGAGCTTCTCTACTCAAATTTGTACGTTCTCTGTGGCTGATTGTGAGGAGCAAGTTTGTAACAATTGGTGCAGCTTTTCTTTGGCACTCCTTTGGCTCTAAGCAACGTGCACAGCTGAGCAATAGTTTTTGTTGACTGACTCTTCCAATTGGCAGTAATAAAGTTCATAATTCAGAGCGAGATTGTTAACTTCGTGGCTGGTCGACGTCAATGGTAGAGATTTGTTGAATACTTTGTTATTGGAGCAACGCATTTGTCAGAAATTCTTGGAAATTTTTTTATTGGGTAAAAAGAGAGTTTGGGCATTCTATTGTACTAAACTTGGGTTATGAAATGCTTCCTTGATTGGCTAGCCATGGAAATTTTGCTACACTGTATAAGTTGTGTCATTCCTGGAACTATAAAAGCATCTTTTATTGCCATCATCAGCCTTCTTTTTAGCAATTTCATTTATTTGGTTAGCGGAAACATATTTTCCAACTTTGTGATATCAAGATGGGTAAAAGATTGCAGGAGCTTCGTGAGAAGAAGGCAACAGATGACTTTGGTGAAGAGGTCCTTCAAATACAGCCAGTCATAACTTTTTTGCAACAACAGAATGCAACTCTTAAGAATAGGTTGCAAACTACAATAGCTGGGAAAATCCAGAAGGTTGACCATTTGGATTAAACCATGGGAAAATATTTCCAGGTGCTTGTAGATGAATTTCAAGAAACGATTGACCTCCTTGATGACTTGGAGGAGTAAGTTGACTCTTTTTCTTACTCAAGAATTGGAAATTTGAAGAAGCAACTGGAAGATCAAAGTAATCAACATGTTATGGAGATTAATTGTTTAAAAGAAACAATGTTGGAACAATATCAACTCTTGAAACAAAATATGATGCATTATCACAACAATTGATTGAAAATGATGAGATCATTCAAAAGATGTGAGAGTTTAAGACGGAATTTGAATTGGAAGTTAGCTGTCTTCAGAAATTTGAGATGGAGATAGTTGATGTTAAGGTCCCAAGCTCTCCTCCCACACTTGATGATGTTGAATGCCAGAAGCCTGATGTTGACTCATCACATGCCATTGTCACACCCAGTTTTGAAAACCATACTACTGGTATTGGATCTTAATTTGCTGAGAAAAATGGGATATACTAGAGGAGTGTTATAGGTCATTTTGTCGCATCTAGTCAATACGCCTGCAAATTGGATTGATCATTATCCATGAACATGTTGTCATTATCCTGACATGAAGCCCTAATCATGACCTCTTCAAATAACTGCGTTTGTGGACTTAATTGCTTTAAGTCAATGCTTTTAAGGCTAAACACACCCTACCCCTTTAGAGACCTACGTTCAACAATAGGTTGCTCCCTTTTGCACTTGCTCTAATAAACAACAACTTACTACTTGTTGGGGGTGCACTGATTCTAGAAATTCAGGAAAATTAAAAAGAATCCCAAAGCTTCATCTTCTAGCAGCTTCTAGGGGTTGTTTCAACCATTTAGCTTGGATAAAAAGCTTGAGACCTATCTCGACCAACCTTGGAGATTTCACCTCTTATCCCTTGAGCCCATCCTCCCATCTTAAGTGGATCTCAAGCCTATATTGGTAAATGGATAAGAATTCCTAAACTACCACACTCTCCTACATATTTACCGTCATCCATAACATCAGGGTTGGCTTGTGGAGACTAATCATACCCTCATGTTGTTGCCTTGAATCTAAGAGAGTCATCATCTTTATGCATTAGGGTGATATTGTGGTGTGCTCTGTGACAAGGAAGGACAAGTCAACTTGGGGAGATTTCTACAAGATCAGCTATTGTTATTGGTTGTAAACTCTCTCCTATTTCTATTACTATAAAGAGTACATTGTTTTTCTATATGTGTTATGTTATGTTTACATTCATATATTTCAATGTCTTGCTAATTCATTGAATGGAGTAATTGAATTATGCAACATAGATGTTGTGGATCCTTGGCTTGTTTTGGTTGCATCTGTAGGTTTTAATTATAATACTTGGAGCTACATTTGGATCTTACAAGTCAGGAGGAGAGTAAAGCTTGCGACAGATTCCAAGTAAGTCTCTTTCCATTCTTCAATCACTCTAAGGAAAACTTTATATCCTTTGATTTCTGTTGTTCTAGACCCGTCCACTAGTTCTAGGGAAAATACTTTTGTCTATAATCGTAAATTCTACATAACAAATTGACAACCATACTATGGATCGTTTCTATCCCTCATTGGTTTTCTTGACCTTAGCACTTGTTTCACCTCTTAAACCGACCTTCATTCCCTCACTTAGATTTTGATTGACCCTAGGAAGACATTTGATTAAGCTTGATTTGATTTTTTGTGTTGTTAACTTGTCGGATTAGGATCAACGCTCCCCCTGGTATGGAGACAAAGTGCTCCAGTTCACCTTAGCCTTCTCTGCACCTACTCTGCGGAGAATTGGTTCCGTTTAAGAGCTTGCGTTGACCCATGGTGCATGCAAAAATGTGCCTTTTGTTTCCTTGCTCTCTAATTAGCTTTGTTCCAGTTGGTTCTCCTTGTGTCCCTGAGTGTGTCTTGGTCTCTCGAAAGCCTTCACTTGGTTTTCTTTTGGTTTTGATAGCCTTTGATAAGAATTTGTTTGGATTTTTTCTTTGTTCTTGTCATTTAGGTCATTAGCGAATTGATTGTTTAATCATTGATTTCTTGAAAGAATAGATATTACAGTCATCATTCTATATCATTTCTTTTATTAGTGATTTAGCAATCATCTTAGTTTTCATTTCATTTTGGAAATTAAGTGGATTAAAAAGAAAATCTCATAGTTTTGCATCTTACAGTGCATTTAGGGTTTTGTGTGTGAAATTGAAAATTGGAACAGTTGCATTAGGGGAATTGCACTTAACAAATTTTGTTTGTTGCATCTTGTATGTTGAAATAATCTTTGTCCTCTTCCCTCCCATACATAGTTTTCATTGGAAAGAAGTTTCATTTCTTCATACTAGATTGCATCTATAGGATATTCAGGTGAAATTCATAGTGAGCCTTGAAAATTCAAACATAATTCGAGATCAGCTTTAAAATTCACTAAATCTACTTAAGGATCATTTTTAACATTAATGCAAATATTTAGAGGTTTAGGCTAGAGACATATTTTGACGTCTATAAACATAGGAGTTGTCATTTTTTTCTAGCATTGCACTCCGAGGGTGAAATATCGTTCCATGTATGTAAGTGTATCATATCATTCTCCATGTACTTTCGGGTATATTGGATGACGCTCCACACATGAAAAGTATATGGGAACACTCTCATCATACGATTATGCATTAGACAACACTAACATGGACTGCACTTCCACATATCGTCAAGTATATTTTGGAAGTCCACCATAGGTTTCTATCATCACCTTAGGTAATTGATTCGGTCACCTTGTATATCATGATACCCACCATAGTTTTCTATCATCACCTTAGGTAATTGAGTCAGACACCTTGTATATCCTGATACACCGAACACAACATTTGGGGAGATTGCATGCCTGTATGTAAATCCTTGGTTCTCCAAAGTGGTATATTGTAGTTCACGATTGCTTGGTAAACCTTTTACCTAGATTACCATTGTTTGATTTATTTTTTTATTGTTAATGTTTAAAATTTATTAAGACAACATCGAAGAACAAGATCCCCCACTCTATCGTTCGTGTAGAATGCAAAGTAAGCCTCCGCTTCCACCTGAGGAAACTCCTAGTTGTCGTCAGAAGAACAAGAAAACACAAACTACTGAATTTGGTACTTCGGGAGTTACTCCTTCTGGTCCTCCATCCTAGATATATCCAGTAGAATCATCTCTTCTTGTGAGTATTGAACTCGAGACTACATCTTCATTTGTTGGTGAATCTGACACAGTCAAAATAGAAGCACCTGAGATTTCATTACCTTAGGTTATTGAACTTGATTATTTTGAATCTGAAACAACAAAACATGAGGTTTTACAACCCGAGGCACCTCAGTCATCTTTACATATTAATTCATGACCTTCTTCTCTTCCTCTATCTCAGACTCAACCACAATCTATATATCTTGGACCCGATAGTGAACCCCTTCCACCTAGGTTTGTGAGTATTGAAGAGATTCCTCAAGAAGAACCTTGAACCCCCTCTTCTCCTGTTCATTTAAGAGGGACTTATATTTACCAAGCTCATCCTTTTACTCCTCCTCATACTCCATCACAAACTCCTTTATCTAGTTCTTTTCCTTTCAACTCACCCTTAAGTTTCCTGCAACAATCTTCATTGGGACAGTTAACCATGACTGAATTCGCTATGGTTTCTCAGCTTGTATCTACTACTGTGACCAGGACAACCCATGTTGCGACATCATATATGTTTGTAACATTGCGAGAGACACATTTTTCTAGTGGTCCATATGTATCACCCGATTACCAATCATTATTTGGTACCTTTCCTGGTGCAACATCCAGTCCATAGACTTATCTCATGGCATCCTCTTCTGGAATCCTATCTAGAACTTCTTTGATAAGCGCTACACGATTTTCTCTCTCCCCTCCACCTACACCTACAATTGAGCAATAGACTGGTCATTATGCCAATGGGTATGGACACCTACAACAACCCAACCCTACTCATGTTGGGAACCCTCCTCTTGCGGGGCAGTTGCCTCCACATTCCCCTCTTCTTTGAGCAAGAGGCAACATATTGTTGTAATGTTTTCATCTCCTCATAAAATAGTTCAAGCTAGTGCTCAGCCTTATTCGAGTCTTCCACATCGTGGAATAACAACTAATTTTTGGCAACCTACATTTCCTGAACATCCTGGTTTGATTATGGATCCATCTTTAATATCTCAACTTGTTCCATCTGCATCTCAAATTCCTACTTTATCAATTTGTACCCCAACCTGTTCAATTTCAAGTGAATGTTGCAGGTTGCGCCTTTGACTCAACCTGTTCATCCAGTATCTAATGCCCTGCAAGCCCCACTTACCTAGCCTTTTCAAAATATCCTACAATCCCAACCACTTGGTCAAGCTAGTCCTCTAATGCAAGTGGGTCAGAATGCATATGGTATGCCGCAGGGTCAACTAAACCCACCTTATGCCGAGATGATACAAAATCCTACAGGGAAACCACATACATCGTATCAAGGTATCCCTCAAGTACCTTATCAAGGTCAGCAAGTCTAAACTTGACCATTTCAACCTTTACAATGTTATCCTGGAACTAGGAAAAATGGTTATGTGTATTTTGGTTATGAGAATCCTCCCTATTATGGAACACGCATACCTATTTATTAGAACCCTCCTTATCATGAAGGGAAAATTTTTGTTGCTTAGGCCATCCTATCTTACCTAGGGTATCCTTTGTCATATTTCAATATGTAGTTTTCATTTGTAGCAACTCTTGAATTTTTAAATAATGAATCCATACAGGTTGTTAGGCCCCTATACTACTAGTGAAACCCCTTATTGTTATTAGTACAACCCCCTTCTTATATTGTTGTACCCATGTAATCCCCATATTGTTATTATTGTGCCCCATAGAAGCTCACTATTGTTATTATTGTTCCCTTACATTATTATTGTTATGTTGGCTTTGATTATATTATGACCCCTTAGACTCCTATATATAGAAAGGAGGTCTTGTCATTTGTATCATCTAAGAATTTTTCATTTGTGTAATGTAAAGGAGTTTTCCCCTTCGAAGAGGCTAAATTCTAAGGTGTTGATCTATCTTTCCTATCTTTTTGTGAGCTGGTTTCATAACTTTTGGTATCAGAGCTTTGGATTCTAAGGTTTCGCTGCTCTAAATAGGTCATCGTGGAATTTTCGCTATAACTTTTTTTCTGCAACGTTTCAGAAACGAACCAAAAAAAAGATTTGAGATGAAATCGCACGGAACCTCAAGTCTGAATTTCAAGGCTTGTCTCGCTATATTTTCGAAGATATGAGCTGAGGAAGTTAGGGTTTTTGCAAGGTCCATAATTTAATCTAAAACAAGCCATTGTGGGATTTTCGCTATAACTCTTTCGCTACGAAGTTTCAGAAGCAAAAACAAAAACCCATTTGAGAAGAAATTGGTTTGAACCTCGGCTCCAAATTTCAGATCCTATCTCGCTATATTTTTAGAGATATAGTCTGAGGAAGTTAGGGTTTTGCAGACCCCCGAATTATATTCGAAACAGGCGACCAGGGAAAAATCGTCATAAATTTTGTTCAGAGCATCTGATTGAAATTTAAGCAGAATTTTCAAAAAGAGGACTTCGTATAGTTTTATGTATATCAGTTTTAAATACTAAGGTCGAAACAGTGAGTCGTGGCACGTCGTACAAGTTCGCTCTACTGAACTAGTCTATAATCAGGTTATCGTGTGAGATTTGGCATAACTCTTTCTTCGATAATCAAATTATGATCAGACTTGTGGGGTTAGAAAGAGAACTCAGAGAGCTACTGTAGGAAGAAATTTCAGAACTTGGAGATCTGAAATTACGGAGTTATAGTCATTTCAAGATCAAGCTCCTAAAATCAAGAAAAATTGAGATAAGGAAGTTTGATGGCAAGGATCAGGTAAATTGGATACTATAGATGGAGAAATATTTTGATCTACATGGTGTACCACTATTATAAAAGGTATGTATTGCATCTTCATATTTAGAACAAGATCAATTTTTATGGTATAAAGGGCTTTGTTCTCGTAAACCACTTGTTACATGGCCAATTTTCATGGAGGAAATTATAGCACATTATGAGGATACAAAGAGCAACACATTCTTTAGAGCAACACCACAACAATTAGAAGAAAAAAAGAGAAAAAGGGCTTTGTTACAAAGTGGAAAGAAAAAATATGGCAACAAGGAAGTCTACTCTTCACAACTATAAAGATGGAAGTGTTGTTTCTCCTAGCCTTCCACAACCTACAAGGGTTACACCACAACAATTGAAAGAAAAAAGAGAAAAATGGCTTTGTTACAATTGTGATAAAAAATACATTAAAGGTCATAAGTGTGATGAAAAGAAATTATTTTACATTGATTGTGGAGAGGAGGAAGAAAATGATAAAGAAACATCAAAAGAAGAGTATATACACCGGGAACCAACCTCGAAGAAAGAAGAAATGAATCCAACCACATCTTGTAAAGCATTGCAAATAATTACTACTCAAACTCTCAAGATAGAAGGATATATCAAGAAGAAAAAGGTTCAAGAAGTGAAATATCACATCGAGAAAGAAGAAATGCCTCTAGTCATATCTTGTAATGCATTGGCCGAAATTACTGCTCCTCAAATTATCAAGATAGAAGGACATATTAAGAAAAAAAATGTTCAAGAAGTGAAAGATCACATCGAGCATCAAGAAATGAATCCGACCATATATTGTAAAGAATTGGGAGAAACTACCACTCCTCAAACTCTCAAGATAGAAGGGCATATCAAGAAGAAAAATATTCAAGCAGTGAAAGATCACATTGAGCATCAACAAAAAGTTCTCCAACTTTTAAAGAATAACTCCACTTTGGTGCAGAATCGAATGAAACAATAGGTAGATCAACATCGCAGTGAAAAAAGTTTTGATATAGGTGATTGGGTATTTTTACGACTACATCTCAAGCAAGCTATTTATGAGAAGGAAATGTTGGCAATACTATATGCACTTAAGAAACGACGACCTTACTCAATGGGAAGACACTTCAAGGAAAATTGGATCATGATAGTCTTAAATACTTTTTAGAACAAATATTATCTTTAGAAGAACAAAAAAAAATGGGTCACAAATATGTTGGATTATGACTTTGACATCATCTACAGAAAAGGGAAGAAAAATTTTGTTACATATGCACTCTCAAGAAAGGATGAGGATGTCGAAACATTGTTTCGTGCGATTTCTATTATCCAACCAGATTGGATAAACGAAGCAATGGATGAATGGAAGAAGAACAAAGAAGTGTGACCACTCATTCAAAAGTTGCAGAAGATCCCAATTCAAACAATATTGCTAGAACTTGAAGAGAAAGGAAAAATCATATTGGAACCTAGAGCAGTCACAGAAACAAGAACGCGAAAACAATGAAATCGACCAATTTCAAAATATCTCATCAAGTGGAAGAACTTACCCGCTGAAGGTTCTACATGGGAGGACAAGAATTTTAGACAGAAGCATCAAGAAATACTCAAGCGTTGAGGACAACACATTTTGAAGGAGGGGCATGTTAGGCCCCTATTCTACTAGTGTAACTCCTTATTGTTATTAGTACAACCCCCTTATTATATTGTTGTACCCATGTAGTCCCCATATTGTTATTATTGTGCCCCATAGAAGCCCACTATTGTTATTTATTGTGCCCTTACATTATTATTGTTATGTCGGCTCTGATTATATTATGACCCCTTAGACTCCTATATATAGAAAGGAGGTTTTGTCATTTGTATCATCCAAGAATTGTTCATTTGTGTAATGTAAAGGAGATTTCCCCTTCGAAGAGGCTGAATTCTAAGGTGTTGATTTATCATTTCTATCTTTTTGTGAGCTGGTTTCATAACACAAGTGGGGAGAATTTTAATAAGAGAGGAATAACATGTTTATAAAGTTTATTTAACCCGACATTTCAGACTTCCAAGTGAGTCCGTCTTGAGGGGATGCGCCAGTTGTTTAAGATGAGATTAATGATGTATCGTAGAGCTAATCTTATGTATATATGTAGTTTATGGAAATGATCAATATGAAATGATTTAGTCGGCTAGGGTTATTTGACATTTTGGATAAATTACATTATGTGGTTTAGATCATTAGTTGATTTAATTAAAATGGAGATTCCATTATTAGTGATATTTTAATTGGATTTATTATTACTGTCCAATGTAATGTATTGATTTTAATGTAAAATTAGGGTTTAATTAGTTATTAGGGTTGTTATGAAATAGGAGTTTTTTTTATTAATGTTTCTTTTTCCATTTGACTAATTTAATTGATGATTCTTTAATTAAAAACTTTTAATTTTATTTTATGAGGCTATATAATTATAATTATTAATATCCATATAGTACGTAAAGTTTTTAAGCAGCATTATTTTGAGTTATTTTTAGAGGTATTATGTTTATTTATTTTTGTTGGGAAACCAACTCATAAAAAGATAAAAAGATAGATCAACACCTTAGAATTCAGCCTCTTCGAGGAGGCAACCTCCTTTACGTTAGACAAATGAACAATTCTTGGCTGATACAAATGACAAAACCTCCTTTTTATATATAGGAGTCTAAGGGGTCACAATATAACCAAGCCGACCTAATAATAATAATATAAAGACACACAAATAACAATAGTGGGATTCCATGGGGCACAATAATAACAATATGGGGACAATAGGGGCACAATAATAAAAATAAGGGATACAATGAAAATAGGAATGGGGGAATCACTAGTATTATAGGGACCTAACATGCCCCTCTCCTTCAAAAAATGTGTTGTCCTCAACGCTTGAGTAGTTTTGGGTGCTTCTATATAAAATTATTATCCTCCCATGTGGAATCTTCAATGGGTAAGTTCTTCCACTTGATGAGATACTCTGAAATTGATCGATTTCGTAGTTGTCGAATTCTTGTTTCTTTGTCTGCTTCAGGTTCCAATATGTTTTTTCCTTCCTCATCAAGTTCTGGCAATATTGTTTGAACTAGAATCTTGTCACCTTTAACCTTCTTTAAGCATGAAACATGGAAAACTGGGTGCACCCGAGAAGCTGCAGGAAGTTCCAATTTGTATGCCATAGTACCTATCTTTTGAAACACCTTGTATGGACCATAATACTTTTGTGATAATTTATTACCATTCTTATCTTGCTTGAGGGACATTTGTTTATATGGTTGTAGCCGTAGGAATACCCAATCACCTACATCAAAACTTCTTTCACTGCGATGTTGATTTGCCTGTTGTTTCATTCTATTTTGCGCCAAGGTAAGGTTATCCTTTAAGAGTTGGAGAACTTGTTGCTGATGCTCGATGTGATCTTCCACTGTTTAAACCTTAGAATTTTCTCTTAAATATGATGTGATGGATGGTGGATGATATCCATAAAGTGCCATAAATGGGATCATTTTTGTTGTAGTATGGAAGGAAGTGTTATATCACAATTCAATCAGAGGCAACCATTTGACCCATTGTGTCTGTTTATCATTTACAAAGCAACAAAGATATCCTTCCAAACATTTGTTTACTATCTCAGTTTGCCCACCAAATTGAGGATGATAAGATGAGCTAAGAGCTAACTAAAATTGAGGATGATAGATGAACTATGAGCTAACTAAGTCCCAAAACAAGAAAATGATTATGTCCAAAAATTTCCAGTGAAAATGGGATCTCTGTCGCTTACAATAATCTTTGGGTTTCTATGTAGCTTTTGAATTATTTCCAAATGGATGACATTTTGCACAAAAGTGTGCATACTTGGTAAGTCTATCAACTACCACCATGATAACACTTTTTCCTTTGGACTTGGGTAAACCTTTGATAAAATCCATTGAAAGCTCCTCCCAACATTGGCTTGGAATGGATAAGGGTTGTAATAGTCCTGGGGTCTTAATTATTTCAACTTTATTTTGTTGGAAAACCAAACATTCTGCCACAAACTTTTGAATATCTGATTTAAGGCCATCCCAAAACAAATCCTTCTTAACCTTGTGGTAGGTTTTTAGAAATATTGAGTGCCCTCCTAAGGGAGAGGTGTGCAATTCCCTAAGAATCTTTTGTTTTGAGTTGGGAATTCTTACATAGGTATAACCGATCCTTGTACCATAACGAATCATTTTTCCAGCTAAATGTATCAGATGCACTGGGATCTTGTTGTATCTTTTGAATGAGTGCCCCACACTTCCTTGTCATTCTTCCATTCATCCCTTGATTTGTTTATCCAATCTGGTTGGATAATAGAAATGGCACAAATAAATGCTTCCACATCCTCATCTTTTCTTGAGAGTGCATCTACCACAACATTTTGCTTCGCTTTTTTGTAGATGATTTCAAAGTCATATCAGCCTCTAGCATTTCTGCAACCATACGTTCAATTTCACTCTTTTGGACATAGGGATATCTGTAAGGCTTGATGTTTGGAGTAACACTTCCTAGAATCAAATTGATAGCATGATCATGATCACGAATAGGTGGGAGGTCTTTGGGAGTCTCAAATACCTTGGAATGATTGTCCAAGCTTTTTTGGAGATCTGGAAAAATGGATGATTTTGATGTGGGAACATCTAGTGAACATAATTGTGCAATTATGCCTTGTTGTTCTTTCTTTAGAAGCTTTGTCATTCCATTAGAACTGATTATCTTTCCCGGTTTCCTTGTGATACCCTTTAATTCAATTTCCTTTCCTTTCGAAGAGATTTCATGAAAAGTTCTTGAAAATTAAAAGCTATTGTACCCAAGGATTATAGCCATTGGACTCATAGTACAACATCATCGCCACCCATTGGAATGAAAAGCATTGGGTTATTCAATACATATTCTCCCATGGATAGCTTGATATTATGGCAGTTTCCTGAGCAATTTATGGTTCCTCCACTTGCAACCATCACTTGACACTCTGGTGCTGGATATAGGAAGCAATTCAATTCTTTGACTATCTTATAATGAATAAAATTATGGGTACTTTCCGAATCAATCAACACTATTACCTTTTTATTCTTGATATGCCCTTCTATCTTGATAGTTTGAGGAGTGGTAATTCCAGCCAATGCATTAAAAGATATGGTCGGATTCATTTTTTCCTTTTTCTAGGGTTTTTTCCTAGTGTATATCCTCTTCTTTTGACATTTTTTGTTCCTTTTCTTCCTCCTCTTCACAATCTATGTAAAATAATTTCTTCTCAGCACACTTATGACCTTTAGTGTATTTGCTATCACAACTGTAACGAAGCCCTTTTGCTCTTTTTTCTTCCAATTGTTGTGGTGTCAACCTTGTAGGTTGTGGATGGCTAGGGGCAACAATACTTCCACATTTATGATTGTGAGTGGTAGGCTTCCTTGTTGCCATAATTTTGCTTTCCATTTTTCTTGCCATCCTGAATGCCTTCTTCAATGAATCTGGTTCCCAAAGGCGAACCTCATGTTGGATGTTATCTTTTAAAGTTCCTATGAACATACCAATACTATGCTCCTCTAGAATATATTTTACCCTTATATTCAACTTTTGGAAGTCCTCGATGTGCTCCATCATTGAACCCTTTTGTTTGAGATTCATCAATTGGCTAAAAAAAGTGTTTCTTTTTGTATCCTCATAATGTGTTATCATTTCATCTGTAAAAATAGCCCAAGTGACAATTTGTTTACGAGATAAAAGCCATCGATACCATACAAAACTGATTTGGTTCAAAATATAAAGTTGCAATGCGTACCTTTTGTGTGTTTTGCACATTATGGAGATCGAAAAATTGCTCCATCTGTAGTATCCATGTTCCAGGATCCTTGCCATCAAACTTCCTCATATCGATCTTTGTAACACAGTGGTTCTTCGATCCAACATTAGAGTCTATGAAATCATGATTAACATTTATTTTGTTCTCATCATGAGTTTCCTTTACTACCCTTTCGCCATTAGTAAGCATTTCTTGTAGAAGCTTTGTCAAATTTGTCTTCAAATCTTCCATGCCTGTCTTCAAATTGTCCACCTTAGTTTCCACACCATCCATCTTGGCTTCCATGCCCTCCATCTTAGCTTCCACACCATTCATCTTAGCTTCTACGTCTTTCTTTAAACCATCCATCTTATTTTCTGTTACCTTTTGTGCGAGTGAAATTTGTTGCACTTGGTTTTGTAATATTGATCTTCCTCTTCTTCATGAGTCATGCTAGAGCTTTCAGGTTTCTTACTAGGTGTTTCCATTTTATTTCTTCGGGGCATCAATTACCAATAATAATGCTTCAATATACCCTTTGAATTCCTTCAAACTAATTTTTCAAACCAAGCTTATGCAAAAATTTAAAAAATACATACCTTTTTTCACTTGTAGGAGCTCGATATGAAGACATCTGGGCATGTGGGGGGCTACTTGAAGGGCCACCCCCTCATGAGGGATGAAACATCAAACACACACCCAAAAATCGCTGGTACAATCTGCTGCATCATTGGACCATCAAGTGTATGATTAAGGAGCATGAAACAACCAAGTCAAAGGGAAAAAATAAGTCCCTCTACTCAATCTGAGGTACCGAACAAGAATGGAAGCTGGAACCAAGATACACCGCCCTCTAGGCCATTCTTCTAGAATAAATGAGTTGATGTCGACATAATAGGGCCTGCGATAGGTGATGCAATGAGGATCCTCAACTAAGGCATGAGATAAAATAGAAATGTGACTGATGGACTGACACGAGGGACATTAGAAATAATGGGACTAAGCGACAAACAGGACAACTTACCTTGTCAAAGCATAAAGTGCATGGTTGACCTGACAGTGACTGACTTGACTCTAGAGGGAATGGGGCACAGCATGACTGAAATCCAAAATGGGAAACATAGGGTGAATGGTATGTAATGATGGATGGAATACTGTGTCATGATACATTGGGACACAAAACAAACTCCATGGATGCAAAGGTGACTCATCGCGGATGCTCTGAACAAGGGTGACTTGATGACGCTGCCACACAGAATAGCCCCAGTGGGGACCATGAAAGCATGAGTAAATAATGGTTACTCATGAAGAAAATTGACACGTGAGATGACAAGTGCCAAGGGAAGGTGGTCCCAAAAGTACAAGTGTCACATATGAAGAAATTCGGTTTTGAGAGGCGACAAAGTGACACTTCTTGGAAAAATGGCTTCTTGGTGAAGTGTCAAACCATCAAAAACTGAAAAAGATCCATTATAGTACTCAATGAGAGCTTTCCAATGGTGCTAACGGTTTGTCAAACTAAGCTACGGTTTGGTTGCAGTGGGTGACAGAAAAATGTGGGTTTTTCTATGAAAGGATTTTTTCCCTCCAATTTGAATTCATTTGCTAAGTGAGATGTGGTGAATTTGGAGAGGAGGAAGAGGCCCTAAATCTTGTGGAGATCAAAGCAGACAAACCGACCATCAGAATCAGGAACTATGACTTGCAGGAAAGTGGCCTTACTTGTCTAAAGATGGCCTTAATGCTTCTTGGAACGATGGTTCCTGGTGAAGAATTAAGGGAAGAGGAAAATGAGAATGAACTACTAGAGGAGGTGTAGAATCATTATCACCCACTAAGTCAAACATGGGGACTAGGTGGTAAAGTTGCTATGACATATAGTAGGATATTTGAAGATATGGTATCAAACATCTATGATATGTGATGTGAATTTGGCTCAGCGGGGAGGCCAGTAGGACAAACTATCCAAGGAATGGGAGGATAATTGACCATACCTAGATCCTATGTGATCTAGGCCGAGACTTTAATCAATTGAGAAGATGGACAGGGGAAAACCACCATGCCCTCAAGCATGGGATACTTCCTGCAAACATATGTGATGGAGGGCACTGACCTAGTATGCAAAAGTGGGAATGATGCCCCCTAGCAGGAGGATTTTGTGGAGTGCCATTGTGTGTCGATTGCTCGAAAAAGGGATTCAAGCATCTCAGCCCAACTTGGCACAAGATCCTCCAAAGGATGATAAGGAGATGTAGGGGGCTATGTTCCCCCCAGTATGTTATGGGCATACTGGATGTATTTAGAGTTGCGGACTCCAAATATGGAAGGAAGTACACACGATGGTTCATATCATTCCAGGGATAATCATGGGTAGTCATGGCTTCCGTTATGTCCTCATCAAAATGGAAGATGGAGAGACAGGAGGAATACTGACTACATGATGCAGCAGAGGTACCTGGTGCATCATCTTGAGAAGGGAGGTTCACATTCACATCATCTGGAATGGTAGACGATGAGCCAATAGATGGAAGATCTACCGATGTTGAGACTTGGGATTCTGCCAAATAGGTTCAATAGAAGCGTGCGCGGAAACCTCAGAAAGGTTTTCTAGCAACGAACTCTAGGATGACGATAGGCATGTAGGTTTTAACCCCGTACATAAATTACCTGCATACGAATTCTAAATCACAGGAAAAATAAAAATGCGAGAGCATAACAGATAAAACACATATACACAGAGATTTCCCACTGGATCTCAAAACCGAGACTACCAGCTTGATTTTTCATTCTTTCCTTTCAATGTTACAATACATATTTATACATACCGAAGCATCCAATACCATGGACCGAAAACCATCGCATCCAAAACCATGGACCAAAAAACCATAGGTAGGTTTTCCCAACCTAATATAGGGTCCAAAAAAAATTTTCTCAGGGCGCTGCCCCGAACCTCGTAGAGGGGGGCTACTCGCCCCCCTATGACCCCCCCGCTGTGCAATCGGCGCAACGAAGGGGGGGCTCCGCCCCCCCTCTGACCCCTTGGTTCACTACGTACTTTAGTCATGGAAAGAATATAACACAACCCAACAATCTCCCGCTTGTTGTTTTCTTTCCACAGGAGAGCTTAGTCATTTTTTTCAGCCCTGAAACGCCCATTGTTTCTCTACACCAAGAGAACTTCTCAGAGCTCACAGATTTTGTTAATGCATCTGCAGTATTCTTCAAAGTGTCCACCTTTACCAGCAACACCTATTTGTCTTCTATCATATCCCTCACAAAGTGATACTGAACATCAATGTGCTTTGTATTTGAATGATAAGCAGGGTTCTTTGCCAAGAAAATTGCACTTTGGTTGTCATAGTCTATCCTTATAGCTCCCTATACTAACCCCATACTTGAACATAATCTCTGCAACCAAACTGCTTCCTTGCTTGCATGAGTGGCTCCATGTATTCTGCCTCTGTAGTTGATAGTGCCACTACAGATTGTTTCTTACTCATCCAACTGACTGCACCTCCAAATAGGTTAAACACATACCCACTTGTAGATCTTCTCTAATATAGATCTCCAGCCAGTCTGCATCAACAAAGCCATGAATATCCAATACTCTGTCCAATCCGAGTCTTCCTTGGTAGCACAAACCATAATCACTAGTGCCACACAAATTACCTGAAAACCCGCTTACTGTTGTCCAGTGCTCCTTCCCTGGTTGACATAAACCTGCTCAATACTCCACTACATGTGCAATGTCTGGTTCTAGTACAGACCATTTCATACATCAAGCTACCGACTGCACTTGCAAATGGAACACGGGACATGTCCTCTTCCTCTTCTTGTGTCTTGGGACACTGTTCAGCAAATAACCTCACACCTACAGGAATAGGAACCTTCACCGGTTTACTATCCTGCATATTAAACCTCTGCAATATTTCTCGACATACTTCCTCTGGTTTAACCAGAGCTTCCTCTTTGCCCGATCTCTTTTAATTTCCATGCCCAAAATATAGTTTGCAGCACCGAGATCTTTCATGTCGAATTTGGAGGACAATTGCGTCTTCAAATCTTGGATAATTTCTTTGTCATTTCCAACCAACAACATATCATCAACATACAAGACCAGATAAATAACACGGTCACCAATTAATTTAAAATACACACAATGATCTGCTTTGCTTCTGGTGAAGCCAAGTCCCCGTATAAATGTATCAAATTTCTGATACACATCCTTGGTGACTGTTTTAACCCATACAGAGACTTCTTTAACTTGCATACCAGTTCTTTCTTACCCTTCACCGCAAAGCCCTCAGGTTGCTTCATGTAGATTTCCTCTTCCAAATCCCCGTGAAGAAATGCTGTCTTCACATCATCTATTCTACCTCAAAATAAAAAGCAGCAGCAACAGATAAAAGTAATCTAATAGAAGTTACCTTGGCAACAGGAGAAATAATATCACCAAAATCAATTCCCGGCACCTGGGAATAACCTTTTGCTACCAACCGAGCTTTGTATTTCTCCACCTTCCCTTCTGCATTTGTCTTCTTCTTGAACACTCATTTGCTGCCAATGGTTTCCTTCCAGCCGACAACTCCACCAGATCCCAAGCCTCATTTTTTGTGCAAAGATGCCATTTCATCAACCATGGCCTCTTTCCAGAGTTTTCCATCCTCTGAATCCACTGCTTCCTTCACAGTTCTGGATCATCATCAGTAACAGACAAAGCAAAATTTGAACAGAAAGCAGATGGACTATACCTTTCTGGCTGCCTTCTTTCTCAAGCTGATCTTCTCACAGCTGGAGTTTCTAGCTCTTCATCTTCTGATTCCTCCTCTGCTACAGAGTCCGATTCTTCCTCCTTTTGTTCAAACTCTATCTTCACAGGTTCCTTTGGTTGGACTTCATGTTTAATAACATCTTTCATCTCTCTGAACACCACGTCCTGACTGTACACAACCTTCCGTGTGACTGGTTCCAAAGCTTATAACCCTTTAAACCA
>APFE030492111.1:111406-180943 GCA_000404065.3 Pinus taeda | reverse complement strand
GGCCTACATTAGATTAACAATGTTAAATGTTAAATATTACATTTACATTTACATTTAAGTTTACATGTTTACGTTTCTAGGCGAGATCTACCCCATGGGGGCAATAATTATTTTATTTTTAATGAAATTACAAATAACTTTTAAAAATACATATAAATAACCCAAAACAATTTTATATTAATTAAAATAAAATAAATTTCAATTAATTGAAAGTCAAAATAATATTATTTGAATGAAAACTTGCTTTATATTTTCAAAGAGAGTAAAGAAATTTGTAATTATTTTATTTAAAATTTGAATTACAATTAATTTAATAATTTAAACTTCCTTAAACTTGGGGTTTTGGGTGATTTTTCCCTACACCTTAGGGGTTATAGATCATCTTGCCTTGATAATTGGCAATGTAAAGGCATAGTTTTACATCTAGCACTGTTTCTACGATGGTAACACCTATCCAAATCTCCGACAAGATAAAATTGATCCAGATCATGCGGATGGATTTTCAGTGGATCCATGTGTTTGGTGCCCCTGAAATCGACATCATCTCAACCATCAGATTGATTTCAAATTCTATGGGCATTGAACTAGTGACAACTAGTTGGGAACTAGAGAAAAAGAGATGCAATGCACTACTGAAACCTCAAAAAAAACTAATAGGTTTTTAGATTCGAGGTTCCTTGTAACGGAAACATGGTGGGTGCTTCAGATGTTGGTTCTGGCAATTTGAACCTCTGCCCAAGGATCAATGTATACCGAGGTTTCTTCGAAAGACTAATGTATACCGAGGTTTCTTCGAAAGTTAGTCTTTGACAAAGTTAAGGAAACCTTCGGATCCGATCCTCGATTACTCTCACATTATTGTTGAGCTAAATGAAATATTGAGCTTGCAGAATGATTGATCCAATCATTATGCACTATGGCAAAGGTCAACTATCTTTCTTCTAGGCTGATCCAGATACTGTGCTATATCTAGTGAGTAACTCTTAATAAAGTGTGAAAAAGCATTTCGTAATTAATTTTAGATTTTGTGGAGTATTTCCATATTAGTTTTTTTTATTGGATTATGCTTTTTCATCTATATCTAGAAGATGACACTGGATGGTTCCAAACTTAGTTTCACTTTTTTTTAATTATTTAAATCATATTTATTTGATTTTTTTAGAGCTTCTCTACACTATTTATTTTTCTTCGGAGATCAAATTTTTCATATATGTCTTCAAAACTTCTACCTAAAAAATCCTTATCCTTTTTCTCTTAAATGCATTATTTTTTTTGGTTGAATTCAAAATGCAGATATCGGCAAACATGGTTGTGAATGCAACTTTTTTATTCATGGCCAAACACGTAGGAGAGCATGGCTTAAAGGTTTATCAGGTTGCTTCCTCAATGGTAAATCCCATAACAATTCGAGAATTTTTAAAAATAATATTTGAACATTTTAAATGTAATCCCTACATTGATCGCAAAGGAAACCCAGTAAAATTGTTGAAGCAATTGACCTGTGTTAATACTATGGAGACTTATGGGCAGGCTCTGGACACAACAATTAGTTCACCAAACAATGTAAGTTGTAACAATACTCTGTGTTTCTTACTTGAAATTTTGATGAATATGAGTGGAATTTGAAAAGTTAAAAATTTACTCATGTAAATTTATAATTTATGCATATAATCTTTGTTCAAGGAGTAGATTCATTATTTAATCTAAAAAATTATTGATTTACCATAATTACAAAAAAAATACATAAAATGAATCATTGCAAAGTGATAGTCATATTGCAAATAGTGGGATTATCGAGATCATCTACAAAATATATGTTATAGCAATTGAAGCACCTGGAAAAGATGTATGCATTCTACAGAGGAAGGTGAATTATGTGCAATGGAGATGAAATACAAATTTATTGGTGTTGTATTGTTTTAAACATTTTAATTGGTAATAAAGTAGCATACATTAATAACGTTTTTAACATATTTGTGCATATTCAATACAATTCTAAAAAATTGTTTCAAGAGCTCTCTAAAGATGAACGAGACAATTTTGGATTTGATGTGAAGATGATGTCAAGATCGTCGAGTGGAAAAATTACATCAGAAATATTCATATTCCTTGACTTGGTGAATATATCTTAAATGGGTGAATATGTATTAGTGGATCGAAATAGTTGCAATGGCCATGAAGACATAAATTTTCACTTCACTGGGTTCACTATTTTTGGGAGAGTGATGGGGTCTGTTGGAGTATAAAGTTGTCTAGATATAAATGGAGGTCGTGCCAATGTGAACGTTGAACTCATTTCCACCAGCAATGATATCATTAATGATGTGTTTATGTCACAGGGAAGCAATTACACATTTACAAATAATACTCCAAGGAAATATAGGTTGGTTTCTTCCCATCATGAATACATAAACTTCATCAATCCTCAAGCAGTATACAAATATTAGGTCATATCAAATCCCACTATATTTTTTTTTTAAAGGAAAGGCCATGATATTTTTCTCTCTTTGCCTTCGTTTGATACACAGAATAAGTTTGCAAATTCCTTAAGGATGAGTTTCTAGAGGACACAGTAGCCCTCCATGAAATCAAATGTGAGGTACAATGATTGAGGTTTATAGGGTATATTCTCTATAATATTCTCTTTCAAATACATTATTCTCATGTTCTCTTAACAATTGTCCAAAGAGGCTCTCGAGAGATGGAGTTGGGCTTTCGAAATCTGGCAGTAGATGACATCTTATATGTCCCAAGTTATGATATGGATGGCTTATTTGTTTCTTAGGGTAACCCTATTTTAGGTGTTCATGTATACCTTTATTCAGATGATGTCCATGAGGTGAAGAGCCCTCAAAGAAACACCTTGGCCAAATCAAGCACTTTGTCATGCAATATCTTATGCATATGGGAAATTTGCTTTTAATTTTATTCCATGTGGAAAATAAAGATTGTTGCAATTCTACAAGGGTGAGAATACGATATTTGATGTTTAAATTCCATCTATAGAGGTTCTTGTTGACCACAGTCATGTTAATATATCTTAGCCATTTCAGGTCATAGGTTTCTCAGTTGGAGGACTTATGCTAACTTCTGAAAGAGTCCATTTGGAAGGTATTAAGATATTAGTTGATGGATGAGAAAGAGCTACAATAGATGTCCAAGGATATTTCAAACATGATCATGCAACATCAACATGCTACACAGTCAAGGCTGAGAAGGATCACTTCGAGTTTAGCAGTTTGGAGAATTTCATGGTTGTGCCAAAAATGGCTTCAATCCCAAAGATAGAAGCAACACATTGCAATATTTCTAGTTCCCTAAAATTACTGACAAATGACTATTATGGGAAGCATCAATTTGGCTTGACACATGGGCCAAATAATGTTAATCCTCAAATAAAAAGGATTGATGATATGGGAAACTTCTACTTCAAGGTTCAACCATGTTAATATCGAGTATCCCAACTGACCACAATAGTAGAATGTGATTCTAGTCTTCAACTTTTACCATCACATATTGATGTGACAGTAACTAGACCAATGTTTGGCATTGAATTTATAAAGGCCTTGTTGATATCTGTGGATTGGTGATATGCAAGGAAGGATGTGACTCCTCAGTTTCTATATCACTTACTTCTTTCGCTGTTGAACTCCAGTTTCAGAGAAGCTTAACTCTTTAAGTTTAACAAATGAGAGAAGTAATTTGATATTTGAGAAAGTCCTACCTAGTGCATTGCATCTTGAGGCAAAACATGGACCTTCATCTAATTTATTAGATTGGGATGATGACTGGTGTTGGGAGAGAAAGGTTATTGATGTCAATGTTGGTGTTTTTGATCATTCAGAGATAGTGTTTATCCAAAAAAGGGTATTAGTTGCGTATTATGTCTACTCATCCTGTGGCTTCTTACATTCTACATCCAAATGAAGAACCAATGAATTTGTTGATTGAGAAAGGATGGTAGCAAATCTGCTTAGAATCTTCTCATGTGCACATGCTTCATTTCTTGAACTCGTGCATTTTCTTTGAATGTATTCATTAGACTTCAATGTATTGAACCATAAGCCTCTATATTTGACTGGTGAAAAATATATACTAAGTGATGAAATACATGTTGATTCAAGTTCTTATCCCAAATCAAATGAGATGTCTCGAAGCATTATTGTAGACATATGGTAAAAGGAGGGTGCATTTATAGATATGATCAATAATGTCTTACTTGTTTCAAGTGATAATGGACCAAGCAACATTGTTGTATATAAGTACCCTCATTGGGCCAATCTTGAAGATGAAATGGTCTTTGTTCTGAGAGATAAAAGGAATTCTAGTGAGAAAAATAGTTTTGAAAAGGTCTTGTTTTATCCAAGAAGTTGGCACGTTGCTGTTAAAACTAATGGGTGCCAACATGATATTCCTTATTTTATGGGGTACCTAAGAAAGTACATTTAGGGTCAATGCTTCCAACAATCCCAGGTGTTGACATTAAAATAATTGCTCAAAATGAAAGTAACAATGGTCTTCAGAAAAAGGGTGACTTGGTTCTTCAAACTTCGACAAGATTAGATGGTCTGTTTTTGGGTGGTCTTTTTTATGATGATACTAAGTACTATGTTGAAGCTTCCAAGGGAAATCATTTAAAAGCACTTGCATAGTACCCCTTTCAAATCTTAGTTGTATGTTCATCCAATTTGATCAAACGCCCTGCTCGACTAGCCAAACCATAAATAATATTTGATCATCAGTATTCAACCTTCTGTGCACTCACTATGTTTGTGGTCCTCAATAGAGGAATCACTAAATTTGTGTCAAGTAGCCACTAGATATGGACAAATCCTCTTCAATCACATTGCTTCAAACTACAACCATGTAATTCTAGATTTTACTATTACTTTCAACACTTTACAATGAAAAAAATGTAAACACAGGTTCTATGTGGATAAAATATAAACCACGGTAAACACATGTTGTCTTAAATGTGTATGCAGGGGCATACATGATAAAATATTTGAGAGTGGGATACTATTTCAAGAACTTTCATGTTCTATCTTAAGACTCAATATGCAATGTGGAAGTAATTTGACTATACTACAAATGGACTCATATCCCGATAATGCATACAATTTCTTTGTAGACATACTGATTGAGATGATGGGGAGATTTAAATCATTAAAAGAGCTAGTCATATGTGTTGTGCATTTGCTTAAAGAAATATGTGTCTTCTCAATTTGTCGTTTGAGAGGCTTCCTAATCTCCAATGTTTGTTCATTATTATGTCATGTTTGCAGATTCAGTGTATCCAATAGATATGCAAGAAAACTAAGTAACAACTTTTTTTCATATTTATTCCTTAATGAAATCTACAATACCTAAATTAAAAAAGTTAACTTGCTATAAAATGTGAAAAGACCATAAAATTATTCCATGGTTTTTTTCCATGATGTTCATAATGAATATTTATGTCTTTTACCTCGTAAATGAGTATAGAGTTGGCTTATCCTAGTTTTGAAATGCAATGCAGGAACTTTAAAAATATCCCATACCTTTACGTCTCATATCCATATTTTCTCATCTCCATATATACAGTTTATATAGACATAACTGAATTTTTTGATAGGGAAATCAGTGTATTAGGTTTCTTTATTCAGAGCACCCCTACTCTAGAGATGATAGAACTTCATTTAATTGATGACTTGAATTATGAAAATCCATGATATGTAAAGTTTTTGGACGAAGTGATGTATTTGAATAGAGTTTCAAAGCGAACAAGGATATTCGTATGAGAATCTTCTTTTTAAATACACGCTTCAAAATATTTAAACAGTTGACTAGTAAAAAGGCTTTCGAGCTTCATTTTCTTTTTTTTTCTTTATGGAAGGGTATGACCAATGCAAGTTGTATGTTGATATGAGGATGAATTCTATTGTGGATACGATGATGTGGACAACATTTGAATGACCTACTTAGTCTTGGGAAACATTGAGTATGGAAGTCGATGGCAGTCTCATGGAGTAGGTATGCAACATTTTGCCCCATTTTCATTTTGTTTATCATTCGTTGTTTGCACTGGTTCTAATAGTTAGTTTTAATTATTTATCATTTTCTCATTTATATCATTAGCATTCCATGTTTCCCAGGCAAGGTTACATCTTCGATTGCTTTAGATAAGCAACCTATAGGATTAGGATGTTCCCAATGAGCTTTTAACATTTGTCCAATATCTCTTCTCGATTATGGATTGTCATTGTGGGTTATCGCTTTAATTATTATCCAGTTTGACATTTGATTTCCAACGAAATTCCATGGATTTATAAATTATTTGTATGTTAATTTTTTAAAATATTTAAGAAATTTGTCTTCAGTAGCCAAACTTCAAATAATGGATTTGACACTACTAGATTTAAGGTTTGGGTTATGTATTTGGTTAAAATTTCCCAAGATTCATATCATATCCCAAGTGTCAGGTTTTGGTTATTTATTTGGTCAAAATTCCCCAAGATTTATATCATATCTCAGCCTTTTGGAATGCATGCATTCATGCCATTCCATGACAACGATAAGCCGTATTAAGCTCACCAACTCTATCACTATGCTTCATGAATCATAATTCAAATGGACTCTAAATTTGGTTCTTTTCCTTGACTAAACGGTATTAAGAAAAATCCCCTCATTCAAACTCAACCCTAAGTCATACTCAAAATTTTGAAATGTGAATAGCATTGGCTTGACAGCAAGTTTGACACCCAAGTCCTTGCAAGTCAGATAAGGCTATCCATTTTTTAAAAATATTGATCATATCGTTAAATTGTTAGCCCTTGGATTCCTTCATTAAAGAAAAGATCATTCTATGATCTTGATAATTGGCCTATAAAAACATGGAAGGGCACATCATGTGACATTACCATCACGACACCAACATATTATTGGTAAATTTCCACTGCAAGAGGCATCCATTGATTCACATTCCACAACCCGTGACCGTAAAGATGATTCCTCCTGAACATTTTTCCTAGATGGTGATAATGATATATATATATATATTCCTTATCATCATAAAGTATGGATTTTCTTTCTTCACCTGTGCTACACCTTCTCCCTCACAATTGTACATAAGCATTAGTTTCTCTTGCATTCTTCCCTCTAATTGAAAAGTTATACCCATACCTGAAATCCTCATCTTTATCTTGGTTCTTATGCTTCTCTTCTTCTTCTAAGCTAAGAAATCAGAAAAACATTACCTCCCTACCACCACAGATAGATAAACCATTTTTCCTACAATATCTTTCAAGCTCCACAACAGGAATACTAAACAATTCTCAAGTTGTTGATCCCTCTTCAATCACCATAGCAACATCTTGATTTGGACCAAATCCGTCTTTTATGTCTATAAGATTGGATTGAGAACTATCAAGGTCCCTCAATTGTGGGGCATCTCCACATATTGAATGAAGGGGAGGGACCCCTGAATTTCCAAACTGAAGAAAGGTAGCTCTCCATCGATTCACATCAGTATATGAAAGGAGAAACCAGTCTAACCAAACCTGGAGAAATTTCATCACTCTTTCTTGCAAGGACGCCATAATATAAATGTAACAAAAATTCACAAAAATATCCACACAATCATTACACTAATTATGATATTATTTTTTACGAGTAAAAATTACTAGCCGCCTTGCTAATTCATGACCAATAAGGGACTTGATCCTAATACATTATCTATTTTCATCATTACTATCATTAACATGTTTTATTATTTAGAGTGAGATTTCGTGAATTGGTAGGTGTGTTTTTCCACATTTCTTTTTTTATATCCCTCACAATTGGAATCCTGCTACGTTTGGCCTGCTCTACTTCCCTAGGCTACATGTCTTAAATAGGGTACACAACTCTAATGATATGTTCTTTTGCCATAATTTATTCTCATTTTTTGGATGAATTCTATGGAAATTTTGTTCATGCCAATTATGTGGTAGGAAATAATGTTCCATTATTATTTTTATCATCTTTTTTTTATGAGTTGGCATTCTTCTATTGTACTAGTTCATTACGACTATGTCATGTAAAGATCATGTTGAGTGGGTTTTACATTTGATTTCCATTGTAGTCAACAACTGAATATATAAGTTTTCTTTAAGGTTTAATGATGGGATAACACACTTTGATTTCCACCAGTTCTCTCTTTTTCATATACTATCACAAGTGCACAAATACAAACTCGCTTTTCGTTTTACCTACATAAGAAAATCATGACAACTTTGTACTTTGCAGTGACAAGGATAACTATGTATTGGAGCTAGATATCTAGCCCTTCAATTCATCCTTTCCTTACCCAACATGACCATCTCCTATTCGTAACGACGTTCAATTTCTGAACAAACATTTGTCTTCAATATTATTTCATGATAAAGAAAGAACACAACCATTGTTGGATTTCCTTCGAGAACACAAATACCAAAGCCACATCATTTTTCTTTCCTCGGTTAACATATTGCATCATTTTGTTTGATAGTTAATTCATTATTATTCTATGCCAATAAATCCCTATCAAATATTAGAGAAGGATGGCATGGCTCTTTTAGAGATATATAATATGAATTAATTAAAAATTACAAGGTTATTTCCTTTAGAGAAAACCATATATTCAAATACCAACCCAACTCAAACCAAACTAAAATAGAGAATCCTAGTTATGAAGATATTTATCTCTACATACCTTAAAATGACATTATTGTTTTGAATTATACTTGAAGTTCATTAATAATAACCTAGATTTATATATTTCTTTTAGCACCAAATTGAAATCATGGTAAAAATACAAATATCCCATTAAATATGACCTAAAGAGGACCCAAATAATATCATCTTTAGTCTAAGCACGTGGTAGAGTAATTTCTGAGGTGTGAAGTTTTATTAGAGGCATTGTTTGTTTATTTGTTTTGGTTAGAAAATGGTTTTCTCTTTCTTTTATGTGTCTTTCAATTTATCATATCTAGAATGTTGAGAAATGGGAAAGAATAATGTGTGACATTTATCTTGCAGAAATTGATGTTGAATGAAAGGATAAAGAGTTTAACCAAGCTACAATCTGCTTTGGTAAAGGTAGAGGGACATCTTAAAAAGTTACCTAAGAATACACCATATACATAGTTTTAACATAAGTAATATATGGCTTTTTCGTTTGCAAATATGTTCTTATTTCTATCCAAGATATCACAACAAGACAAATATTGATATTGTAGAAGTTGTTAGAGGACCTCATTGAGGTCAATTTTTCTGATGTTCTACTTTATTGATACATTCTCATGACAGGAAGGATTTAAATATGAATTAATAAGTTACCAAAACAAATTATATTCAAAGTTTATACATATAAAAGATAAAAACAAATGTCAGTTCCTTCATTTGATTGTTACTTGACTCTGGTGTGGGCAAGTTACATGAAATGTGATTGGAAAAAGGATGGGGAGACAATATAGAGATCATGTCTTGGATATGATTCATTTGTTGTTGGAAATCCTTCAGGCACTTTAGCCATTGACTTTGGAAATGTTTCTAGTAAGTATTCCTATGGTTTTTAATGTTGTGATTCTTTCACCTCATGGTTATTTTGGGCAAGCAAATGTTTTAGGAATGCATGATAAAATATTGATGGACAATTAAACAATCTTTTTTATAATTCCAATGTCCATTCCATGATATCCTCTCTTTATTGTTTGATTGTATTTTGAACATTTATTTTGATTTTTCTTTGTATTTTAACTATGAAATTGAAAGTACTTGGTATTATGTTTGTTTAAACAACAACAAAAGCTTGAAGATGAAATCAATATTACATGATCTTAATTGAAATCCTTTTAACTGTTTTGTATTGAAATATTTTCATGATTATTAGAAAAGTTTACTTTCATGTTGTTATTTGAGAACATGTTGGATATATACTTGACCAATTTCATGCATTAGACAACAAATTGTTGTTGCAAATAAAATGACAAGGATTAGATATCGCACCTCAAATTATTTGTTTTAACAAGTTATTTAGAGCTTGAGATTTTTGGCATGTAACTTAGTTGGCATGGTTGTGCCTAATCATTCCCTAAAGGTTGAATACTAAGTTACTAAGGAGTTTTTTCTATGGTGAGTTTAATTTGTTTATACAGGTCATGTGGCCACATAATGGCCACTATCGCTCAACTAAAGAAAACTTGTTCGAGTTTCTTTCTCTTATGGGGAAGAATGGCTTTAACATTGTTGATGTTGAGGTATATGTAATATAAATCCTTTATAGTCTACTTCAATTTATATTCTATTATTCGTTGTCTTTCATGTCTTACACTCTGCATTCTAGTTTCTTTTGTTTTCAGAAAAGGAACTCAGTATCTATGGTAAGCAGCAAGATTTGAAGAAAGAGGAGAACACTAAAATTGGAGCGAAAAACGCAAAAAGAGAGAGAAGAGAACTATTCTAGTGGTACCCTTAAAGCCAATATCCCACATAAGACACACACATAGAGACTAATGTTCAAGTTTTCATAGTTTGTGAATTCACTTGCAATGAACTGACAACACAATGATAATGTTTTATAGTGATGAAACAACATTTCATGTGTAAATTCTAGTCCAGCCAATGTTAAGTTGGAAACTCATATTATAATACTCAACATTTCATATAATATAATTTTTCTGGTTGAAATAATTTATAGTTGCACTTGAAATTGTTTAGTATGTTAACTAACATATGTAATTTTGAATTTTCATATTAGATGAACCAATTCACATTGTATGATTTTTTTTTTTTTTTAGTCGCAAAATCATACCAATTAATCTATGTTGATTAATAATGAACACATAAAATCAATATAAAACTACTAAATTAGTAGTTTAAATAAAATGAATATACAACTAAATTAGTTGTTTATAATGATTATTAATGAAAATAAATGAAATCAATATAAACTACTAAATTAGTCGTTTATATAATGAATATGAAACTACCAAATAAATATAAATGACTACTACAAATGATTAATTTTTCATTACAAATGACAACTAAATTTTGCATATATACGACTATTAGTAGCTAATCTACAATATCTTATAACACGGCAAAAATTTAGTCATCTTTCTTTGGTCATTAATTAGTTTCAAACGATGACTAAAATTTGCATATATATGACTATTAGTAGCTAATTTACAATATCTTATAATATGACCAAAATTTTGGTCATTAATTGGTTTTCTCAGATGACCATATAGCAATATATTTTGTTATATATTTGGTCATTAATTGTGGCAATTAATGACCAAATTTATGACTAGATATACTGGTAGATGATAAAATTGAGACAATAAATTAATGACTAAGCTAAAAATGACTAAAAGTTGGTCGCGTTATAAGATGTTGTAAATTAGCTACTACTGGTCACCAACTGAAAAATAGTCATTTATATGAAAATTTTAGTCATTTTTTTAGTAACTAATTAGCCATTTTGTACTAGTGTGTCCAACTGTGAGGTCTAATCACTGCTTTATGGGTTGAGTTGGATGGCCTCTGGAAGCCCTAGAAGGTTTTTTATTGATGTGTTCTATGAGATCCCACATTCATGCTTGGAATATGGCACAGGGGTGAATGGCTGAAGAGATATTTGGCTCAACCATTCTATAGTTGAGTGGAACATGGAATTCCCATTCCAGGTTTGGATTTTGAATCATTAATTAAAGGGTATTTCTCCTTTTATTTCTATGAGAATTCTTATGGATTATATTTGGTCTATATGTATGTACTTTCATGAGTATTTCTATTGCTATTATGTTGGTTATGTATGTATTTTATGACAGTAGCCATGTGTGGCTCTCATCATGTTTTTACTTGTAATTGAATGATCAATGTATCTATGAACTAATAGACGAAATGGAAGTTGATGTGTTGAGGCACCAATGGTTCTTAGTAATTCTCAGCTAAGTATGAGACCCCTATGCACAGAATTGTTAATTACACTTGTAGATTACACATTTGCAATATGTTTGGCAAAATTCCTGTCATGGTTTATAGGGGTCTAGTCAAGGTCCTGAACAAGGGATTGATTTAGTACTGTCATTTCCATATTGTTTTGTTGATTTGAAGAGATGAATCAATTCTGAGCAATGACCTAGGCTCTAGGCCTAAAAAAGTAGCTCAGATCCCAAAGTCGCTGGCATAACAGTGGAAAATTGGGTCTCTAGTCACTGGTAGGCAAGCCTATGAGAGTGAATTTGGGTTTCTAGGTGCTCCCTTGCCCATAGCATGAGAGTGATTGTGGCCTAAGAGATCCAGAACATCAGCGGGACCTAGGGACATGTGTTACACGTCAATTTGTCACCGTGACACTTGATCAGCTTATGGATATTTTTACCATCCATGAAAATGTTGAAACGGCTCCCTTAGAAGTCAAACAACTCAAAATATGTTAAAGTACATGAGAAATTTGGGTCAAATAGCCCTTACACCTTATTATGTTCGACCTACACTAATTTCTCTAGAGTTTCCCATGCATGCATTGAAATTGTCTCTAAGAACAATGTAGAACCGTGCTCTGTCTACAACTATAAACTTGCACAGGTGAATTATAGAAAGTAGAAATAAAAATTACATTCTAGAAACATAGTTGGTCAAATATTTCCCAACTAAATGCTTCCACGTGATGACTATTCAAACTATTATCTTCATAAGATGCATCTCCATCCATTTTCTCATGGTCGCCTAATCCTTCATTAAAGGAGGTTCATCCTCTTCTTAGGGATCTGAATCTTCCCCATCTTTGATCTATAAAAGGACTATAGGGCTGAGGGATGAAGGAGGTCAACATTCAGAGAATGCAAACTTGTGTTGTTGGTTTGATATTGGAGAGCTTGTCATTTGAAGAGGATATTGAAGGCATTTGGGATGGACCTCATGGCGTCAAGTCGAAGGTTATAAGTCTCCTCTTATCTTCTGATTAATATAAATGGGCACTTTCTCCCATTTATTTTGTCTTTTGTGAATGATAAATAGTTTAGAATTTTTTTTAATATTCATTAAGGAAAATTCAATCCCTAATCTCCTTGATCATTAGGCTAAATTGTGTGAATTATTATATCACATGTGTTTTTTCATTTTATGGTTTATGTTTGTAGGTACTATTAAGCATTGAAGAGATACATTAAGTCACAATAAGGGATCTTCATCAGGAATTTTGTGAAACTAGTAAGAGGTCTATCCATTAGATACACTGCCTAAAGTTAGAACAAGTTCAACTTAGGGAAAGAGTAAGTTCATTTGTTGTGATTGTTTCTACTTTCCATTTAGGATCTAGGGAGATATCTCTTGTCCGCAAAAGGGATTGTTGGGTGTAACAAATTGGCAACCATACTTGGGAACATATTTGTTATCATCTTTTTCCTTAGCCTCGCTTTATGATTTTTTTGATTTATCCAGACCCGAGTCTTCATAAATTAATGGCCTTTCATATTTGAGTGGTTGATTCTTGAATTTTTTATTTTTGCTTTATGTTTTCCTCCCTACACTGTGTCTATTTGTAAACAAAGTGCAGCTTTATGCCTTTTTTTCCATAGAAATTAACAACATGCACTCTGTTTCCTACTGAAAGCCTACACAAGCCTTGATTTTTTTTAAAATTCCATGCTAGCTTCAACCCATACCTGAATTTGTCTTTCTGAAAGTGTCATTCTATTTGTTCATAGTGTGGGTTGTCTCTTCTAAACTCAACTTATTGCTTTGTTGGTGATTTTTTAAGATTAGGTCTTTTTGAAATAATACCCTAGGGTTTTTCCTAGTTTATTTGTTGATTGATCAAAACAAGTTTGAATATCGTTTTGTAAGTGATATTATTATTTTGTTCTATCAAATACATTGGTTAAGCCTTAAATATTGCTTATTTGTGATCAAAATTGCTTTGAATTAAAAATTAGGGTTTCTAAAGACCTTGCGCTTTTGTGAAAGAATTGTAACTATTTTTGATTGATAAAAGAAGTTTTTGCTTTCATCTTGCGAAAATTTTCATGATTGCATTGTTTTTGTCCTTAATTCAAAGAATTCATGAGAGAATATGTATTTTCTCCAACCTTCTTGATTGATTTCTATGTACATGGATGTTTTGAGTGATTAGAAGTAGAGAGTGTTTAAGTTTATTTTGACGAATAGGGAAATATGCAAATTAGTTTGTGGGTTGCATTTTCATTAAAAAGAGTGAAATTAGTTGCTTTACGAAATTGGAAAAGTTGTGATTTTTTTTATTTCATTTCTCAAAAAAATCAAAGAAAATCTTTCTTTTCTCTAAATAGAATTTCATCGAAATTGAAAGTTTCTTTTGCATTTTAGAGTGCATCAAGATTTTGAGTCATGCCACAACATCATAATTTTCACCTTCATCATCCATTGAGTAAAAGAACAACTTAATAATACAATGTTAATTAAAATTCACCAAGAATTTTGTATTTTTTAGGGCTCTTTTCACCTACAGTAGCTTATGTCTAGGGCTTTGGAATAGGGAAGGTAGTAAACTTTCAAAAGCTACAAACAAACAATAGAATCTTGAGTTAGGGGGAGAAAATCCAATTATTTCCATTTTTATCTAGGAAGCTCTTCTTATACATGAGTTAAGCACAAGGTCATGTCAACTCTGGTGAAGTGATATGACCCAATTCATTGGACTAGATACAGTGATTTGCAAGTATTACAATGGTGTTGAAAGGTAATTGGGGTCACTTGAATGTAAACCTCCAATTGATCATGTGGAGGAGCCTTCAAGGGGATTGAGCTTGTTACTCTTCCCTTGCATGTATGTCTGATCTACGACTATCCCCCTAGGTAAAATTGTTATATTTGGTAAACATAGTGACTATAATACTAGGGCTCTACCTAATGTGACAAGAAAGGGAAGGTCCTATTGTACCTAGAACAGATGTTGGCTAGACTCACTTGGACTCTCTGGAGGGTAATCTTTGCTCGAGATTGTTTATAGCAGAGTTACTCGGACAAAACCATTTCATTAAGCATGTTGTCAAGGTAACTGATTCCAAATGCTCATTTTGTATAAAAAATTTCACCTTTATCTCTTCGATGTTGGATTTCATCACCAACTAGTAAATATTAATCTCTATGAAGAGTAATTTTGTATGGTTTGAGCTCCTAGATTTTTAGTGTGTGTTACTTTCTGTGTTGTTTCTTACTTTTTAGAGACTTTAGGTGTAATTTAGATACTGTGTGATTAATAAATTGAAATTTCTTCATTGTGGCAGAACTACCAAGACAATCACGTACGATACTTGGGGATCACCCTAAGTATACACCAATTCAGTTAGAAAATATTAAAGCAAAAAAGTCTAAACCATCTGAAACTGAATATTCAACAGAAACTAAAACTTATACTATTTTAGATTCTGATGTAAGGGGAACTGAAGTTAATCAACCTATAACATCTACTATTTTAGGCCTTAAAGTGAGAGAAACTGAATCTAATCAAACTCAGAATTTAAAATCACACTCAGCAACAATTGATTTACAAATTATTGAACTCGTTCAAACTAAATCAGATATTGGAGTATCTTCTGATAGAAACCCCATCTCTGAACCAGATATTGACAAACCTAAGTCTGATATTTCAAGCCTGAAATTCATACATTTGTTACAACAAATATTCTAGATCCTCCACTTTCACTGCGTGTGAAGCTTATCATTTCTGATAGTCTCCCTCTTGGTCTTATTTCCATTAAAGAACTTCTTTCACATGAAGAGGAAGAACCTATAGTTTCTACTAGTGAGCCTATGAATATTTCAGAACTTTTATTTCGATCTCTTCACCCTGACCCTTAGTATTTTATATCCTTGAATGTTTTAGGACAAGGGATTCCATGTTACATGACTCCTTATTCTACCATGTCATGTTTTGACTGGACCATAACGATTCCTAGAAGTTTCGTGTTATATACATCCATGTGTTCCACTTCTCTAGAGTCCACATTATATGGTGGTTTTTTACCACCTAGATATCACTCTCTCGCATGAGCTTATTCAGGAGCTTCTTCCTTGAACTCATCTTCTGACATGTCAACTGGTGTAATTAACCATACCCATGAAGGTTTATCATCTGACCAAGTCATTAATATGATTTCTGGTAATGTTCATAATCCACAATCTAACCCAACAGGTGGTTATTATCTGCCTGGGGGGAAACTGTCATATTGTTCACTTGGAGGATAGCCTTTTGGTGCACCTTACCCTATAGCTAGGGGGAAATCCTCCACTGCATACTACTTTAATCATGTTCAAATGACTCAAACCAGTTTTAGTTGGCTTGTTATGCCTCAACCTACCATTAGAATGCCTTATCGTAGATTGAATACAATCTAGAACCCTTCTCAATAGTTAATTCATGTTTTTTCTCAAGTGCCTTTGTATCAACCTGGCCAACCTCTTGGACAACCTATGTAGCAAAATCCTTTTCAAGGTATGTATTTTCAATTCCAGCCAATTGTCCAGGCTAACCCATCGACACCTTCCCAACAATTGCTTTAGCATCCCTCCTCGAGCACTCATCAAACCATGGGGCAATTTGCTATGTCAATGACTATTCAAAACCCAAATACAAGTTTGCCTAAATCTCCCATTCCAGGAGTATCACAAATAATTGTCTCACTTACATCATAGGTTACTATGTAACCACGTTTTTAGTCTTTACCTCAGGCATCTGGTGATCAATCCATTCCTACAATTCTATCAACACCTCAAATACATGTTGTTCAGCCTAACATCCCATATATATAAGTACCCTTTCAAGGTTTACCCCAGAGTTAATTTGTTCAAGGTACACATTCACAACTCAATTTCTCCAAGGTCAACCCTTACAAAGTCAACCCTTTCAAGGAAAGTTTCTTCAAGGTCAAATATGTTTCAACAACCTATTCAATGCAATACAGTATGGCTCATCATGGATACCCAATAGGTATGCAGATTCCAACTGCTCAAGCTATCCCAAGATATCTTGGATATCCGCCTCCCGATACAAGACTCGCCCCTCAAGGTTATCAATATCCATCGCAAGACCCTACTTTCCAGTTGCCCTTCATTACAACTTTGGATTTTCCTGACCTCTCTCGGTCAACTAATGATCCACTTCTTTATTTTCCCTATTAGTTGGCTATTCCTACTAAGTTTCCAAGTGATATTCCTAAGTTTGAAGGTAAGTTGGGCGAAGATCTGTCCAACCATGTCATGACCTATCATATTTGGTGCACGCCCAACTCATTAAACGATGATTCTATTAGATTATGACTTTTTCAATGAACCTTAATAGGTTCGGAAGCCAAATGGTATGTAGAATTGTCATGCACTTCCTTCAACACATTTAATGCCCTTGTTATAGCATTTTTAACCCATTTGATATGACAATGGAACTAAGCCTTTGACTTCTTTAAAGAAGTCAACGTCAACCCATATTTTAGATCACATTCACGAATGGAGACGAAGACGTCACCTAGTTAAAGTTTACATTCCATACCAGATTTTGGCCAAATGGTTCATAAATTCACTTTTACCAGTAATAACTCGAGATGTGGCCAAACGGGGTGTTGTAATGTAGGTTTTAACCCCATACAGAAATTACCTGCATACGAATTCTAAAAAAAATAGAAAATAAACAATGGCGAGAGCGTAACACATAAAACAAATATACACAGAGATTTTCCTTGGATCCCAAAACTGGGACTACCAGATTGATTTTTCATTATGTTCCTTTCAATGTTACAATACATAGATATATATATATATATATACATGTCGAATCATCCATAAATCCCAATCAATTAACCCTAGATTAGAACATAATTGTAGTTCCCTTGACTAGATCTACAAAATACCATGCACTGAAACTATCATGCCCAAAACCATGTGCAAAAACCATAAAAAAAAAACCATAGGTAGGTTTTCACACCTAATATAGGGTCCAAAATTTTTTTCCCAAGGCGCTACCCCAGACCCCGTAGAGGGGGAGTACCGCCCCCCGCTTCCCGTTGACATAACAAGGGGGGGGGGGGGGGAGGGGGGCTCCACCCCCCATCTAACCCCTCGATTTAACTACTCAGGCTAGTCGTGGAAATAATATAACACAACCCAACATGTAATTGAAGAGTAAGTAATTTCCCATGCTTAATATCTCGATCTTGTTTCTACTCAATCTAGTATTTTGTATGAAACGATCGTAGATTTGCCCCGATCTACTCCAACTAATCCATATCTTCCAAGATCACATGTCGTAGATGACATAATTGGTTCTATGAGCCAGAAATCTAAGAACAAAAAGAAAAATTCTAAGAATATTCAAGTTTCGGCTTTATCTGATTCACCTAACAAAGATCCTTCTCCCAGAATTACTTTTGAAATCAATGTCATAGATTCATCTACTCGCAAGGGTAAGTCATCTGAAAATAAGAAAAAGGAAAAATGAAAAACTAAACAAGACAACCGCTCTAAGTATAAATCAACCAATAACAAACCATCTAACGAAAAGAGGAAACCTCGCTATCCTTGCTTGATTTGTGAGGAAGATCATTACACTGAGTGCCCTCATTGGGCTGAATTTTCCAAATTCCTCAAAAGTTCACCCACACCTATTATTTTCAAGGATCATTTTCCTCCTCAAGACAGTAAAATGGTCTCTCATAACAAATCCTCCTCATCCCCATCAGCAGATATCATGATGATGTCTTCTAGAGTTATGGTAGCAATGAGATCCAAAGATTACACGATAAAGAGTCATGTTGAAAATGGATATGACTCCAGTCCACCTGGTCAAACTTCTGTGTTTACTCCTCCTTCTTCTCAACCATTACATATTGAAAAATCAAAACCTAATATGATAATTTGTCCGCCTGCTAAGGGTATGCTTCATAAGTCAACCTTTAATCCTCATGCAAGGGCTACCAAAAATTATAACATTGTCGAAGATCTGGTTATGTCACCTTCGGCCATGTCTACCATTGAAGTGCTAGAAATTTGTCTAGCATAAAGGAAATTATTATTAGCAACCATATTTGTTGTAGATCCTCAAGGCTTCGATTTTATTATTTTCGATCTTGATAATCATGTCTTCAGTGTCCCACATCAACTGGATTTTCAAATACCAGTTCACATCAAAACTCGACAAGTTTTTGAATAGTGATTGAAGAAGGAGCATCGACATGTATTATGTCCATTTCTTGTTGGAAATCCTTTCATTCTCCGAAAATCAATCAATCTCCCACAATGTTGGATACGTGGGAACCATTTGTTGGCTGCATGCGGCCTGACCCAGGTTCAACGTTAGTTAGTCAAACAAATCCCTACAGTACTAGCCCTTTCGGCATTAGCCTGCAGAGCGATGACTTAAGTATCACCCGAAGCAGTATGGGGGGATGCTAGAACCAATTTTCCACACCCTGAGATGGCCGTGATGTTGGTTTATTCCTTTTGTTCCTACTTTCACACAAGTTGATAAGTCCTAGGGCTCTATCAGTCTAGCCCTTTACTCTGCCCTTAGGTACCTCTGCAAAGGAGTAAGATTGACCTTGGCATAGTCCTATCCTATGGTTCAGGTACTTTCGCACTGCTGTGACGGCATATTGAACAGGTTTCCAAGTTATCTTTAAGTGCTTTACTTATCTTACTAAACAATCATAGTTAGTGCCATGGAGTCTGATATTATTACTTGCATTCAATTAACAAGCATAATTACTTACATTTGCGCATCGCATAACCATTGTAAATGAAATCCGTGCACAATATGACAAGATGTATTAACAGGAAATAAATACACAAGAATTGTGGAATACTTCTCTTTATTGATATCTTCATATTATTACTGACTCTATCTACCCTGCGCACATAGCTACATGGGTTCGTGCACTCAGCCATGGACTTCTACCCTAGGCCTTTGTGAACTCAGCTACAGAGCCTCTACCTACACTAAGACCTGAAACACCTATACTTCACTATCAAGACCCTTCACTCCTTCACTAAAAACTTTGTAACTTCATAGAGATTAATTACTTAGCTCTTTTTATACAATCTCATGGTCTGCAGACCATGAGTGGATCTTTACAACCAAATTTTCACTCTACAAAATAAGGGTGGACAACCCTTTATGACTCATGACACCTTCGCGCTCCATGAACACAAAATGCAGAGACTTTACAACTTTATTACAAAACTTGACCTAAAACATGGGCTTTTAGCACCAAAACTATCCTTGGGGGATCCCGTTCCTAATAGACCCCCAACACAAACATTGTGACTCGCCCTTGTGTCACTTCGCGGGCATGAGTATCTTAGCGTGAAGACCTCCTAGCTCAACCTGTATGACTACAACGTCAGTAGTGCACTGTGTGACCACTTACTTTACTTCTTCAACCATCTGCTCGGTCACTACTCCTAAACTGTTACCCTAAAGCTTTTGTTGATTTTCCTACAAAGTCGCAAGATTTCCTTCAATAGAGGTTGTAACTGCATAAGCCTCATCCATCCAGGGCTTCATTCATGCCTTCAACACTACTTGTGCTACGCTACATCCACTTGTTATTTCAAATCCTTGGCCTCCTACATCTTTGCTAGTCTCTGTGTGAGCGCGATGGTTCACACTGTGCCCTTGACCTCATCATAGTAATGTTGCACTTCTCGTGCTTTTGTTTCCAGTCATTATACATTAGGGTCCTCCTACAAGCTCGTCAAGACCTCGAATGACTGTTCAAAAAGTTGTGTGTAGTTTGCTAATGCATTGTCGACCGCCGTTATTGATTCTATGATAGCGTTTGCATGCTACTCCTTTAACTTTGGCAGGGTTGAAGGCTAGGCCCTCAACTACAATTCAGTAATATGAAGGTTCAACTCCAACTAAACTTGATCCATCTCTGTGCAAGCATCGCACACCCCTGTAGCCACCTTGCAGACATGCACCTCGACTGGTTCTTCCTCAGAAATGGCCAACTATGGGACCATTTGGCATGCCTCCTCTATGACCTAAATTATTCATTTGTTTTGCATGGTTACCTTGGTCATGGCAGTGATCACATAATCTTGTTGTAGTGCCATCTTCTCATTGTTAATCCGTTGCTCACCAATCACCTATAGGGCACGGTTCTCAAGGGCCCCTAACTCTGCAATCACTCCATCTTGTAATAGGTGGAGCGCCTCACCAAAGAGAACTGCTAGATTCAACCCTACTCCCTTGAGGGTGCTAACAATGGGCCTATAAGATTCATTCTCCATGGTCAGTGCTCCATCGATCAGCACTATCGTGCTGGAGATCTTTGCACATAACATCTCGGCAGCTTCTGAAATGCCAATAGTGAGGTTGGTCGACATCATGCCAGCCTGTGACGCATGAGTTTGCAACTCCTGCAGACATGTCTATATAACCCACAATATTAATTTTTGTTGCTGCTCAAACTGTTGTAGGGCCTCCATGGTGACTTCTCATACCGTGTCGTCGATGTCATGCAAATCGCTATCTGTGAGGGTGATTGGGTCCAACAATGTCTTAGTGGCCTTGTATTTCTTCATGGACCATCCTTTCTCCTGCTCCCTTGGAAGTTCGATGTGGGCAGATGTTTCCTGTGGTTCTATGTCATGCTGCTCTGTCAGCTCGTCCATCTCTTCCTCTGTCTTGGGTGAAGGTGACCTCACACCTTTGTCAGAGCCCGACTCTATTCCACCTATTTGCTTCTCCGTATGTTAAGTAGCATCACATTTCACCTAGGCCTTGTCAATGACCTCCTTCTTTCTCTTTTTGGCTAGTTATGTCATCTTGAGCTTGGCCTGCTCCTTCTCATGCTGTGCAGCATACTTACTCCCTCCAACTACCAAGTCTACCATAGTGTGCCATTTTGTCGGCCAGCGATCAAACACTGCATCAATGGCATCATTTGTTGCTAGGTAAGGCAAGTCATACCATGTCTACATAGGGTCCTTCTGCACCCTTATAGACACATGGTGAAAATATTCCTTAAACTCTACGTAGCCCTGCAGGTTGGCAAACACTATAGGTGAAAACCGTAGTTTGCGATTGATGACCATACGGATGTTCATCTCCATCAAGATCTAGAAGATCTTGTTGTGCTTGATGTGCTTTTCATATTTGGTGTTGGGTGTGGAGCCTGATTATCTTCTGTATTCAAAGGTATCACTGCATTGGACCTGAGTTTGTAATGGTTGCTACAAGGGGGGTCTGGGGGGGCGGCTAAGAATAGATGTAAAATTTCCTTCTAAAATGTTGTAATTTCATAGTCAATTTGGTCCGTTCCTTAGATAAAGATCTGACAGTAGAATTTATGTTTAATTTAGAGTTTTTTGCCCTAGAAGGAAACCCCTTGCTATATATGAGGGAATTGTGTTGCGTCTATGCATATTTGTATTCTGAGTGAGGGAGAGAGAGAGGAGATTGAGAGCGAAGAGGGAATTACAATGGATCTGTTGTAGGTTGTATCTCTTCCATTTGCTAGATAATATAAAAGGAAGGACTGGCTGTTTCTCCGTGGACATAGCCTAAACTAGGTGAACCACGTATATCTGTGTCTCTATTTTTTTATGCATTTTCTGTGTTTATATTTCTACAATATATAATTTTCTAACATTTGGTCGCCCACAGCAAAGCGTACTTTGTTACTTCTGGTAGGTCTGGTGCAACCGAGGGTAATTGACTATCCTTTGGTAGCTCCCATGTTATTAGTACAATAGACAGCAAGAGCCACGCGTAGTGGAACATCTTGCTGAGCTCCTATGCCTCATGGTAGTTCACAAGGAACTCACCACAAAGATAGTGTGCTCAATTGAACTAGACTCCTTCAGCACACTAGGCTGATAATGTGAAGACAAGAGTCAGCACCTGATCAATGCGACAATTCCTCATCACCTTCCTTTGCCAAAATTTGAGTGGCCACCTTTATGGTAGGGCCACTGATACTGGATATGGCATATCTATGTGGCTTCTTCACCAACTTAAACTTCTCCTTCATGGCCTCTGCAAGGGCCTACTCACCACCTTTTTTGCCAAACATCATGGCCAAATTTTCTCCTATGTAGGGAAACTGTGTGATCATATGGATCAATCTGTCGGTGATGGGTATTGGCTCCTCCAATGACAGACACCCATCATGCACCAAGCATAGCAGCTTCTTGATGACCAAGACAATAATTGGGGTGTGGTTGTAGTGCGACACCCATAGCAGGTTGAGCAAACCTACCTTGTCTACTCCTCTGAGCCACCTCCATTGCCCCAATGCGGTCATCCCATTGGTTGTGTCGATAATGCGGCGTGTCAGTTTCTTGATCGCCAAGTGTGGAACTTCTCATGGTCAGCCAAGTCTAGTCTTTGATTTTTAACAAAGGAACCTTCCCCAAGCATGGTCTTTCGAAGATAATCTCATTCGAAAGTAGAGGCATTTGCAAGGGGGCCTTGCTCTCATCGATATCTTTTGGCACCTTAGTCTTGCCCTTATGTAGAGGGATGTACTCAGGCAACTGAGTGATAGGTTTAGCACCCTAGGCTTCCACTTCCTCCGCTTCTATCCCCAAATCCTCATCATCCATCGAGATGTCTTCAATTTCCTCCTCCTCCAGCTCCAAATTGATGGCTTTGCCATTTTCCTATGTGGTGGGCTTGTCCTTCAGTGGATTTCTTCTTAGCGACGTGGGCACCAATATTGCAGGTTGCTTGCCTTTTTTATCCTTCGCACTCTCCTTGGTTGGGGTTGGATTTGGTCTCAACGTCCATGGTGATTTGGGGACTTCCACTCATACTTCAACAACCTATGGAGCAACTTCTTCTACCTCCCTAGCAACTTCTGGCATATCCTCCTTAGTTTTCACTGCTTCGGTGTCCATAGATGTTGCAGGTGTCGGCATAACACTATTCAATAGTGCTTGTGTCATCTATGGTAATTTCTTAAACATTGAACTTGCTATTAGAGCCACGAAGAATTCTTGGTTCACGTGCGCCTAAGAGCTCAACAACTCAATTCTCAAAATGCTAAGTGTTTTTCACTGGACATCAAACTGCAATTTATAGGGCATTTTGAATTCAAATCTAATCGTTCCCACCATATTCACTTCATTAATTTTGGACTTGCGATAGATTTTCAAGGATTTTATCCATAAACTTTGTCTTAAATTTCATCCTCCCGCTCCATTTCACCACATGTCTACCATCAAATCATGAAAAATGACTTTAACAGTCACTTTCCAGCTGACTTGCATGAATTCTCCCTAGGTAGCACAACTCCCGTCGCATTGTCCAAAACCCTGTGACACTTCCTTGCTTCGTACAATCCTCCAATCGTGCAGCTCCCCACCTTGGGCAACATAGGTTATAGTCTTGTGCCTCCTTTCAGCTTCCTGGAGTGTTAAGGTCGTGCTACCTTCATATAGTCACATGGCTGGACCACCGGTGTATGGCTTCAATCAACTGCCATTCACCTTTCCTGGGAAGGGATCTCCATTCAGTTTAGCCAACTCAACCGCTCCACTGTCAGTAATCTCCTTAATGACATAGGGCCTTAACCAGTGCATTTTGAATATCCCTGGATATTTATCAAACTTATTGTCACATAACAAAACCAGGTCATTTACATTAAAGGTGGAAAACTTAATGTGTTGATCATGCCATGTTTTTTCACGCTGCTTTTGGACCTATTGGCGAAATTCAGCTAGAAATCTTTCTTCCTCAACCTCAACCAGTTTTGTAAGCTTTTCTTCCTATCCTCTGTGATCCGTCACACCCAAGAGTGCTGCCATGTGCAGACTAGGCATAATGTATTCCATGGGCATCACTGCTTGAACATGATTTACAAGCATAAAGGGTGTCTGTGCAGTCAACTTTTTGCATGTCGTCCGATAGGCCCATAACACTATGGGTATGCGCAGGTCCCAATTGCTTCACTTAGCATTGAAAATCCTGTTTAGTGCATTCTCTAGCACTTTATTGAAAGTTTCCACCATCTCATTAGCCTGCGGGTGATAAGGCATGTTCTTTTGGTAATATACCTGGAATTCCTCCATCAATGCGCTGATCATCTCATTCAAAAAGTGTGTACCACAATCACTGATCAAAATCTTTGGACACCAAATCGCATCAGTACATACTCAAATAGGAACTTTGCAGAAGTGGCACCTGTGAAATCCTTCATAAGTTGTGCCTCCACCCATCGATTCAAATACTCCGTCGCAATGATAATGTACCACGCTCCCACCTTATTCTCTTGGGGCTGAATGGGTCACACAAAATCTGTCACTCATTTCTCAAAGTGTTGTAACGTCACCTGTGGATTTAGATGTAGTTCATCCCTCTGCAATGGCATATCCATCCTTTGACATGCATCACACACTTTGCAGTAAGCTTTTGGATCCTGATGGAGGATTGACCACCACAACCCTACACGTAGTGTTAGAGTTGGTCTAGTTATCCCTCCATCATAGATCAAAGCTCTTTTTTGCATTTCATGTTTTAGGTGTCCCACCAGTTTTCATCAGTTGCATTTCGTTAGGCATGCCATAACTCTGATGGAGTGGTCTGTGTCATTCATTCCCCTCGTGCATATCACTACTGGTTCAGGATAAGTCATAAAGCTTCACAAGTCATTTTTAGTCATATTTTAAATTTTTAGGTCTAGGTCTAGGGTTTGAGTTAATTTAGTCTTGAAAAGTCTTAGAAGACCAGCAGGCCAAAGGGATGTCTTAGATAGATCATCACTTCAATAATTCTCACCATTGTACAGCTGAATAAGGACTTCTCTTCAAAACTCTGTTTTGAAGACAAGTCACCACCTCATTTTTGTAAAAATTGTCAAAATTTTCAGTTCTTCAATTGTTTAAGTGCAGCCCTGGTCTCCTTTGCTGAAGCATATCAGAGCTATACCTACAAAACATTATCAGAGAAACTCATCATTTCAACCTATTTTATGAAGGAAACCAAAAAGTTCAGAGCCTATTAATTTTGGAAAAGTGTCCACAACCAAACATAAGAAAAATGGGTTTTCATTGAGCAAAAATCAAAATGGATGCTATATCAAATCATTTCTCCTCATTTCCAATCCATTACACATTTTGAGAGCTAAGAGTATCATTGAAGGGTGATTTTGCAAGTTTGAGGCAAGTTTGTGAGTATTTGGTCAGCTCCACAGGCGCGCGGTGCATCAGGCCACTATCTCCTATGCAATTTAACATAGGCGTGGCAAACTCAGAGCGTGCGACACGTTGGGTAAAGTGCGCGGCGCATAGGGTTTGTGCCTACAAATTCACCAAGAAATCGCCCAAATCACCTCTCCTCATGCCTAAATTCTCAGGTAGGCCTGCAATCATGACTTGGTTTTGTTTTTTGATGATGTATATGTGGTTTATATGAAGAAATTATCTTCTCTTTGTCATGAAAACCAAGTGAACAAAATCCTCCATGTTCATCAAATTGCTATAAGGGTTTCAAGTCCAAAGTTTGCTGTAAGGTTTTTCAAAATCATTGTTGCCAAGGTTTATTTTTCCCTTGTTTCACATTTCCTACATTCCCCAAATTATTTTTCCCAGTCATTCCTCATTAAACCCTACATTTTCCTCTCTCAAAACCCTAAACTCTCCCTTCTCCTATAACCATATGATTCCTACCTTATTTCAAAACCCTAAAAGATTTCTATCCCCCTTGTCCCTTCTCTAATTTCCTCATTTTATTTCCATTGTTCCCAATGCTTCCCTTTTCCTAACAGTTCCCGTGATTTATGTCCCCTTGGTTACAACATTTTGATAAAGAGACAAAAAGTCAACAATCAACTTTTGGCACACAGTTTTATATCAGCAAATATATATATTCCAGCCACCTTGTTGTTAAAGAACATGTCAGAGACCGAGTCAATAAATGAGCAAGATTACGATAGTGACTCTACACCGGAGTTCAATGTGCCTAATGTGCCACAGAGGTATCACAGGGGTGGCAAGAGTGGACAACATGTTAGGGAGGAGCCTACCTCTTTGGCTCAATTGCAAGCTTGCCCACTTGCCATGGATTGTTTTCGGCGCCAGACGTGTTACCAATATTGTGAGATGATCTCACAAACTCAACATCATTAGGAACTGGTCCGTCTATTTGTCCTTAACTTACAAGATGGTCATGTGAACCTTGCCGGAGTGGATTTCACTTTGTCACCCGACACTATTTCTCAGGCCACCGGGATACCAAATGTAGGGGAGGAATGGAGTAAACGCCAGATGTTGGACAGATATTATTATGAGCCATATGTCAAGCCCGCATATATCAGACACTTGAGCGTGGATTTTCCTTTCAGATACCTGAAAGATGAGTTTGCACCATTGATGAAACTCATCATTCGGTATTTCAGCTGTGAGGGCAGATTTTCACATCTCTATGCGTACCATGTACGTTTGTTGATGCATTTCACGCGGGTACGTATGATGAGTATTCCATTTTTCATGTGCCGAAACATAGAGAGGATGGTACCCTTAGTACAGAGGAAGACCTCGGCACATCAGCATAGGAGCATATATCACTATGCATTGATCAAAATCATAGTGATGCATCAGTTGGCACAACAGTGTATTGCTTGGGAGGATTTCATCTCCCGTGATTTCTTTTCCACGCTACAGCCTCCTCCAGAGATCGTCCATGATGAGGGAGGGCCTTCACAGTAGTTTGACATTCATGAGACCGAGCATGTTGATGCTCAGCATATGTGACATATCAGAAAGGCCCCAGAGCCTTATTTGTAGCTGCACGACGAGTACTTTCTCCACCCGGGGTGGAAGGGGTCTCGTTGACATCATCAGCAGAGCGAGTATTATCTCCACATCATGTGGAAGGGGTCTCGCTTCCATCTACAGCACAGGTACAGAGTCAGGGCAGGGGCAAGAGACCCATGGTTGATGAGGGTCCTTCAGGAGTTCAGGATACCGGTATCATTGATGTTGATGTTAGTTCGCCCAACTCAGAGCTTAAAGAGATTATCTGAGAGCAAAGGGCCGAGAATGAGTCGCTGCAAAAGAAATTGAAGATGGCTAAATGGGTGATCAAGTATTTAGAGCAGCGCAACAAGCAGTTGGAGGATGAGCATGAACTTTATGAGCTGCGCAAGATTCGTGAAGACCGGGAATTGGCTCGTAGGAGACTCGATGATTTGACACCTATTGATCGGAATCAATGCACATCCGGGTGAACACTCACTTGGAAAAGTTGTTGGCGAAGGCAAATAGGGACAAGGACATGCTTCGCCACATGAAGACTCACTATTGGGCTCGCATGCATGTTTGCAAAGCGAGAATGAAGGTCCTCAAAAGGCGTTTGAGCAAAGCACAAAAACAACGCAAAAGGCCTCATCCGCTTCTAGTTTTCGCCGAGGCTTCTCTAGTTGAACATGATACATGATGGAGGGTCTTCACTCCAATTTTGGACATATTTGGAGAAAATTTTGTCATTTCAAAATTTTTGGCTTGCAAAACAGGGTTTTGGGTTCTATGCGTCCGCTCAGCACGCGACCCACAAAATGGAGAGGTCCAAATCACAGGTTGTTTACATTTTTAGATTTTTCATGATGAAATACATATGCTCAACAATTTCCAAGGAATTTCATCAAGTTTTGGGTGATCAAAAGCTCAAAAAACATCATGAAATCACCTTTCTGCCACTTTTTGCATCAGCAGGTACTACTTCTGCGAGAATTCACGTTTGGAGGGTGAAATGGAGACAAAATTGGAAAATTTTACATCTGTTGGAAAGGCGACATTCAGACCTTTCCAACAAGCCCACTTGAGCTCAATTTGGATGTCGGGAAGTGCGCCAAACGTAGCTGCAAAGGCGCGCGGCGCACAGGGTGTTTTGGCTCAGTTTTCTTCCTCAGTTCAGCGAATCAAGCTAGTTTCACCAGTTTTGACTTGTGATGGGATTTTTCACCCTCCTTGATGTAATTATTGGATATTTATGTTGTTTTGACACTTATTTACCTATTCTAGATGATTCATTCGTAAAATAGCAAAAATGTAATGAATGAATTGGTTTCCTAGCTTATAGAGGCAAGTTGTTTTGACTGCCTAGATTGTAGTGCTTAGTTTAGATTTGGTTGAAGCAGCTCCTAGAATGATGAGCTCGACCCCTAGAGGCAAGGGAATGTGTTAGCTTGCCTATATTATGTATTTTCTTAGTCATTTTCAGGGTTGGACTCTTGGGATAGCTTGAGACTATATTGTACATATCTTATCAGCATTTTTGGCAAAGGAAAGACCAGTGTTTTGCAGCCCTATTTGGGATCCATGTGGCTTTATGTGTTGATGGTGTGTTTCTCTCAGTACTTGTAAGTTGTGTATGTCCATCATTATCTCTATTAAATCTTTTGTTATTAAATAAATGAAGTGTTAAGGTAGAATCCATGAAATTGCTATGCTCTTCCTTTAAATTTGTTTAATCTTCTATGTTTTCTTCAGTCTAAGGAGAATCCTTGAGACCCCTTTCTCTCCTTAGCCTCTCACCAGTCTGATCTACCCATATCACCTGCTTTAAGGCATCAAAACAATCACCTATCTTGCCCCAAGTGGACCTCTGCAAAAACTGTGCCTCATCCCCGCACCCAAAATTGCCTTTCCCTTGACTTCAACAAAACCTCAAAAAATTAATTCTAAAATATTTGTACTTCATACCTAGCCTAAAATAAGTCATCAATTCGGTCATCTTGACCATTTCGATTATCTTTTGCCGAGTTTGACCCAGAGAGAGCCCTCTCCTGTCCTCGTAGGGCTAGCTACGAGGCTGAGCGTGGTTTGATGTGGCCTTGAGTCTTGCCTTATTTCAGCCTAAGGCAAATTTGAGCGCTAACAGAGTGGAAGAGGTTACTGTGGAACGGGAGGAGGAGAGAACAATCCTTTTGCTTCTATTTCTTGGGAAAGCGAGGAGGAGCTCGCGAGGTTCTCACCAGGGAGTGTGGTCCAGTTGATTAGGGAATGCTTCCCACTGATACCACCTATGTCCACACCAACCCCAACCCCACCTCCAACCCCTCCACCACCAAAATTCAGGATGGCAAGTGCAATCAAACTGCCAATATTTAAGGGTGTAGGGAATAAAGAACCAGGATGATTATAGTTTTTGATATGGTCTGTATGGGACGCCCAAGGCATAACAGATGAGAACATCAAAAATGCCACCCTAGTTAGTGCACTACAGGACCACACATTGACATGGTACATAAAATAGTCGACCGATCATCCGAATGAGGGAATAACAACAACCCTGGATGCATTAAATAAAGAGTTTGGCCAACCAAAATTAGAAACCCAGTTGGTTATTGGATTCAATGAGATCGTAATATTGCCTGGCGAAACTCCATGGGATCTAGACCAAAGGTTAAAGAGCACTATTCACAAGGCCAACATGACCTTGACAGATGGGCAGCATTGCGCGTGGTTTGTGGCATCATTGACACCACATTTCAGGACAGCTCTGACACAACAAAAGATCTCAACCCAAGCTAAGGCACTGGAGATAGCAATGACGTTGCACGAAACCCTCATACCAAATCCAGGGTTGGGATTTCAGTAAATCCACGTGCAACTTCAAAACCTGAGTTTAGAAATGAAAATCTTGAAGCAAGAAAAAGTGTCATGACCAGAGGCACATGCGGAGGTAGGCTGTATTAAATGCAAGAGCCGGGAGCATAATAAGGACCATTGCCCTGTCTTGGCGAACTTTCTGGTGGGGGGAGGCCCGATGCCATTAAAATTGGAGGTACAAGCAGGACCAAGTGCCGCACCTGTGCTTTGGTGCACAATTTGTCAAGTGGGTGGAAAACACATAACAGATAACTTCCACCTATTACAAAAGTATACCCAGACCCCGCAGCAACTGTATTGCAATTTTTGTTGATCAATAGGACACGGTGAGCGAACATGTCGAAGTTATGACTTAATGATGGAAAGGACCCCAGCTTACTGAATGCAGACTGAAGTGCGAGGAGGATTTCAAGGACGCAGCCGAGGAAGAGGAATGGGGCCTGGGCGAGGCCGCGGACAGCTGATTTGTTATAATTGTGGAAGGTCGGGACACTATGCTCGCGACTATACTAACCTGACCAGCACTTTGTGCCCCTATTATGAGCATTTTGATCATGAGATGGTAGACTGTCCAACGTTAATTTCCCAAATGCACGAAAAGGGAGTGCTACAATCTTCCCCAACCCAAAATCTCTAGATGATGTGATCAGAACCTCACGAAGAGGACCCCAGTATAAATATGGTACTGAGGAGCGGCGCAACTACAGAAGGAAATCTGTGAGAAGAGCATGCAAAAAGTGGAAAGAGGCACGACACACCTACAAAGGAACCTGACTCTGAGCTAGAACTGGGGATGAAGATGCCGAGAGAAGCTCAGAGGAGCTTCACAAAAGCCTCTACTCTAGCTAGGAGGGATCAAACGGAGCCAGGAGTGGACCCCTCCATGATTACTACCTTTCTCAAAACTTGCATGAAACTGTTGCGTGATAGTAAAGTCGTTCAAGGATTACAGGATCTGATCACGAGGTGCGTCGGATCGGGTGAGTCGCACGTAGTCTGGAAAATAGGAAGACATGCTCTGTGCACCGGACGGGAAATGAGACTGACAGCACAAATAGGTGAGTATGAAATGGATCAGGTCATCCTGGACTTAGGCTCATATGCGAACGTATTACCTAAACAAACCTGGGAGCGCATGGGCAAGCCCGCACTGCAATGGTCCTCGATTCAGCTAATGGCCAACCAACAAAAGATCTTAACAATGGGCCGACTACAAGGATTGACGTAGATATCGATGGTGTAAGTACACATATGGATTTCGAAGTCATAGAGATTGTTGATGATAGTAATCCTTACCCTACATTTCTCGGAATTGATTGGTCAACGAACATGAAAGGGATCATTAACTTAAAAAGGCGGAAAATGACGTTCGAAAAGAAGTCACTGCGAGTGGTAGTTCTGTTGGACCCAGCAGAAGGAGAACACTACATTGAACCCGTGTGTGATGAGGAAAGTGACGGCGAACTGGATTGCATCTATCAGATAACTGCGCAAGACCAAGATTGAGTGCATTCTACAGACGATGGAAGAATCTTTTGGGAGCGCGATAGCACCTACACAATGAATTCTAATGAGGAGACTGAGCAGTGGCAGAACCAGTTGCAGGAAGCTACAACACTGAACTACAATATGATGATTTGGTCATTGTGACACATAACCACCAAAGAATGATGGCAGCCAGTAGAGAGCGACGTAACAGATGAAAGGTAGCTCATCCAGCTTGGCACGTTATGCATAGCACAAGAGCAGCATAGTGTGTCGGAAGACATGTTACGCGCACCTGGAGGGGGGCCGCAGAAGCCGAGATGTAGGAGGTGGTTCCAGGTACGGACTGGAGGACAGGCACAGTAGCCAAGCTGGTATAGAACGGTTGCTCATCAATGACGAAGGGTACGGGTGCACATCAGGCAACCATCAACCCACCCAGATCTGCGCGAAACGAAGGCTCGCACGGCCGTGTAGGGAAGTATCTTTACAATCAAACAAACCAGCACAAATACGGCCCACCCTACCAGTGACAATATTCGCAAGACGATTCAGCAGCTCTAGGCAGCCATTATGTGTGGTAAAAAGCAACTTGGAAAGTTAGAAGCAATAGGGGCCAGACTCCGAGCATAGAGTGCAAGGCTAGATGAAGCAATTGATAAGCTACAGTTAGAACTCACCTACACGAAGGAACTAATGAAGGGAATGGACATGGCTGGCTCTCCTACCCTGCTACAAGCAGTGATGCTGCTAGCATGGTTCTGCTTGCACCCGGGAGGACAAGGATGCACACACCGCAATCCATTAGCAGAATCGAGGGGACGCTAAGGGTGCTCGCAGCCCGGGTAGTCGGGAAACGGAAGACCCACGCGAGGGGTTCGCCCACCTAATTATCTGTAGGAGGCTCAGTCCCAGTGCCCCACGTAGCTGGAAGAGGGCACAAGACAGTAAAACAGGCTATTGTGAAGCTGTGCGACATGGCCACAGCATACATACAAGAACCGCACTTACGTCCCTGGGGATTCGCTGCCGCAAAGGAAATATGGAAAGCAACCATTACAAGTATTATTCATGATATGATGGCCCATTTGAGGCACATTGGAGTGGGCGGCGGGAAATTAAGGCAGAAGAATAACCGCCAAAATCGTGTTTATGAGTTCTAGCAAGGGAGAACGGCCGATTTTAAATTTGAAATCATATGTAAGCATGGTAAGGGTCACACCACCACGCTTTACCATCCTACAAGAAAGCCGCCTTGGGTCTGACACAAGCACAAGATGAGTGACGAGAAACTCAAAGAAAGTCTGTGGTTTCAGGCATTGCCAAAACATTACCAAGAGGTAATCCTCAAAGCAAAAAACCCTAACAGAGATAATCCACAAGAAGCCACACCACAAGCAGCTGAGCTCCCTAAATCACCTCGAACATTGAAGACAGGGAAGGACCCTCAGGTTCCAAAACTAGTAAGAAGGTCGCTGTGACACCTGCACTTTAGCAAGTTCACAAAGGAGGAAAAGGGTAAAATTGTCACAATTGAAAGCAATGAGGAAGCAAAAGATTCTCCCACATATGTTGAAGAAGTATGTGCCATGACCGAAGTATGTGTCTCCAAGCAAGGGGAAGACGAAGGTACCTACAAACCTGGATGAAGTCCACACTATACTCATTACCCTAGCTCTTCCAAAAGTAGTCCCAGTGGAAAGCTCGATGGTTGGCCGAATTGCGACAATGAAATTAGAAGACTGGGACCTCGAAAATACAGTAAAATTTCCCCACTTGGCGACTGACACACTGATGGATTAGAGTGTAGAAGGGACGATGACAATGCTACAGCCAAAGGAGTGGCTACAGAAGGTGGACAAAGCCGGGTTGCTCTGTCTCTTGTCTATTCCTCACTTTCTTCGGCCCCTTATCAAAATGTTGGTCATAAAGCAGTTGCTCTGTTTGGTTCATGAGGAAATATTATGGGTCGGAAAACCCGTCTGCATCACAGTTGAACTGGTTCATCGAGTTTCGCACCTTCCCTACAATGGAAGAGACCCTCGGGAAATTGCTAATAGAAGTGGCGATGTCACGATGATAGAGAACCTGAAAAGGAAGTATAAGCCAGTGAAGGGGTAGTGAGGGTACATCATTGACAGCATTTCAGATAACGTGGTCCACATTGCCACTCAGTTGCTGGCCAAGAAAGTAATGAGGAAATGTTGTGGCACTAAGGTTTTGGCAGTAGTCATTGTACTCACTGAGGAATGTGCAGCTCGATTCTGGTTCAATTGGTCACAGTTCCTTTGTGAAGAGTTTCTAACCAACTGCCGAGAGGTTCAGGAGGAGGGCAAGACCTTCCATTATGCATGGCTGCTCCTGTCCATTATGTTGGTTGCTATTGACTTACCTGAAGACAGTGAGTTTCCTGTCTTGGAACCAGAGTGGTCGGAAGCTGCTAAATATGCTTGCCTCTGGGCAAGAAGGGACACGGGATGAATTATAAACTTCAAAATCTTTTGGATACTAATGGATGCGAATGTGCTCCAATGGATTAATGTGCTACCCTACTTGTCCGACGGAATCTATGAAAGCATGAATCATATTGTCGAGTTTAAAGCAGACATACATCATATCTACATCAGGGTGCACAAGGACCCGGCACGGGCATCAACCTCACTCCATTTTATTGCATTGATGACGTTGTTGACAGGGTTGTGGATACCTGGCCACCAACATGGTGTGGACTAGAGGCAGTAGAGCGCAACAAGATTTTTATCCGGCAACAAAAGGAGGAAGCTAAGCGTGCCGCGCAACAAAAGCAAAATGAACAGCTCGTTGTGGAAGTTCAAGCAGCTCGAGAAGCAGTGCTGGTGGTAGCAAGAAAGACACCACCAGGAGGGGCTATGTCGCCAACGACCAAAAGCAGTCAGAAGTCGCCCACTAAGACAGCCGCGAACGAGCCACTAGCAACTGGCATGGATTCACCTTTGAAGTGGGCAGCACAACAAGAATGGTCAAAGCCATGAAAGAAAGCAAAGGCATCCAAAACGGACAGCGGAGTGACCACCTTAACTGAGGGGGGCCTAAATGATATAGAAAATATTGTTCGGGACACCACTCGGGATGCAGTCGATGAGGCCATGTCAGAGTAGTAGATTGTGTTGGGGGAACTCCATATGCAGCTAAAGGAACTTGGAACAAGGATCATGCCAATAAGCACCAGCGCTACTCAGGGAGGTCCTGGTATGACAGCCGCTGAACCATTGTTGAAGGCCCAAATGGCTCATTCCATCACAATTCCAATAGGAGCATTGATCATTGCCAACACGGAGGACCATGTTGTGCTAGGACAACTTAAAGGGCTGGGACTAAACGTGGCTGCTCTACCATGTGAAAGTTTGCAACAGCTCCAAGATAGCACCACAATGGAGCTTTGCGCCAGGGCCAGTTGCGCCGAACAAGTACTATAGGAACATAAAATTAATATCGAACAACTGCGCATCCAACGGGACAAAGCAGTTACGCAAAATCAACATGTCAAGAAGGTAGTAGCAAAAGCCTGCTCGAGTGCCCGTGAGCTAGAGATTGCGGTGGAATTGCCTATTGAGACACAAATCCAGAAATTGGCTACTAGGTTCCGACATGCAAAGGAGGAGGCCGTGCGGATCTAGCTCAAGCTCAGCTTGCAGATCGCAGACTTAAAACTACAGGTTCCACCATCGATGCCACCAAAGGTCCTAGAGAAATGTAGGAACATTATTACTTTATGGTGTGCGATGCTCACACATTCAATGGAGGAATGTACCAAGCTGTTGACTTAGTCGATTGTTACAGTCACCTCCCTTCAGGAGGATCCAACACTTTGTCAATTGGAAACCGAGGCCTGGGAGCTCCAGCAAGCTTACAATCAGATCAGAGGAACTATGTAGACCGTTGCTATTATGCAACTCTTGGCTAAGATACGGGAGACTCAGGACCTAAAAATCCAAGCTGATGCCACCAAACAAAAGGAAGCAGTGATTAAAGCCCGTCTCCAGCCGTGGCTGGATGAAGAATTTGTGGTGTCAACCACCATAGAGCACCAGGTAGCCCACATGCAGGCTGAGTATGCCACTATGGAGACAGCAAAGACAGGGACTGAGGTGTCGGCAACACATGTGGAATGGATGCAGCAAATGATGGAAGAGTTTGATGCCAGCATAAGCGATGCACAGACGACGCTAACCAATCTCCATGCCAAGTTGGCCGAACCAGTTGAGTGACTTGGGACGAGTCATGATGATTGTGTTACGGGACTGTTGGATAGAAGAAGCCCCATGCAACAGTCATGGGACACAAAGCCCGAAGTTTTGGATAAAGATAGGGTAAAGACTCTGCAGGATGCGCGGAGCACAATTTGTAATAAGTTAAAGTCAAAGGGTAGTCTACCCAAAAACAATGTAAAGAAATGTAATTTGAGTCATCCCACCCATGGATCGAGGTCTATGGAAAGGTATAAATAGAGCGAGGCTCTATGGGTAGGAAAAGCCAAGTTTGGTTTTATTCTGTTGGATCTAAAATGTAATTGTTTTTTTAGGGAAGCTCTCTGAAAGCGTCTATAAGTCCGAGTCGAGGGTTTGGGTAATGGATACATGCCTTGCAGCTGTGTGCACAGAGGCTTGGAAGAGTCCACAGCTGTGTGCGCGAACCCCTGCGGCTAAGTGCACAGGGTGGATCTGGATGTATTGGTGATAAGTAGAAATAAAGATAAGTTTCTTCTGCGCATTCTGTGTTACATTTTGAGTTATCACGAATCCAACTGTATGAATGGTTGATATAACTGTTTAATCTATGCACATATGTTTATGTTATAGATATATGTGAATATAAGTTTATTCTAAGTGTGCGAACTGGTTAAATCTGTTAAATGTTTTCTTAAAGACCCTTCTAAGTATATTTGAGTACAATACTTCATCAAATAGATTAGATCTGTAAAAATCGCGTTCATAGAAAGTTAAACTCATTCTGGGTCCAGATACGTGCGAATATAGAGCAGCGCGAGGCTGCAGAGGGGCACGTGATACCTCCATACCACATCTAGACATCCCAAGGGTGCGGAAACCTAGTTCCAACACCCTCCCTTGCTACCTCGGGTGAGACCTCAATCTGCACTCCACGGACTATTGCCAAAAGGGTCGGTAGCTGCGGGATTTGCTTGGCTAAATAATTCTTTCGAACCTGGGTCAAGCCCCTATAAGCTAACACTTTGCATTTCGGCCTATCAGAATGCCCATATAAGCCCAAGATTACTCAAACTAAACGTATTTCATTATGGCTAAAATGAATTAAGCATCATTAGGGCATTTACAGAGGAATTTGGAAGTGGATCAATAGAGAAAGCCAGCAGTTATCATCCCCTTTTAAATCCAATTATGTTTTTGTTATTTCACGTTCTTTGAGGTGTCTTTTACCCTCTGTAAAATTCTGTAATATTTTTTACTTCATATAGTTAGAAAAGCAGTTAGATAATTTGGGCAGTTTCAGAAATCAACAACTGTTGCACAATGTATAAAAAAAGGAAAATTTACTAAGAAAGGGTTGGAATTTTGGAGAACCCAAAGACTAGGCCACTGTATTCCTGATATCATCATTGATTAATGAAAGATTCAGAAGTTTCCATGAGTTGTTGGGTATAATTTTGTAACCTTCTCTGTTATGTGTCATGTTATGTTTTCTTCTTTCAAGTATAGTAATGAAGTTGCAGGCCTTTATTTTCTCATGTAAATAAAGTTAAAATCCCTTAAAAGAGTGCTCCTATACTTGGAGTTCCCACCTTCTTTTCTAAGTTATATATAATAGTTTCTATGAAAGACCAGCATATTATCTTTAACTTCTCCCAGAGTCACAAATAGTAGTTTCTGTGTTAAGCAGCATATTTTCTATGATTCAATTCTCATTTCCATAATTCTTCTAAGTGATGGATAGTAGTTTCTGTGAAAGATCAGCATATATCTAGCAACAAATGGCATTCTGAGATGTTCTGGTCATACATGTACTAAGGGTTAAAGACCAAGTTTCCAGGTCTTTCATTTAAAGATGCAACATATATCTAAGTGACAAATAAGTGACAGTAAATAATAGTTATTAATCTCTTAAGAAAAATTTCCCTACAACCAGGAAATTGGTTTCTTAAGGAACAACATTAATTGGCACTATTGCCGGGGAGAGAAGACAAGAAGACTTTTCCCTGGGTTTCAATATTTTTCTCTGGTTGTTCAGTGAGGAGGGAATATTTGGTTGTTTTGAATCAAAGCAATAATTCTGGCTTCAAGAAGACCCCATACAAGATCAGACACTTCATAACAGAAGGTTCAAGCTCTTTCAGGTCCTGAAAGGCTAGTTTCAAGGAGGGTTCGGAAGTCTAAGATCCCAATTACACCAATTCCTATATTGTCTGCATCAAGCAACAACTTATCTGAACATTCATTTGATAGAGAGTCATCTTTTTCATCATCTTCATTTCAGGAACCTAGCTGTCAAGACCAATCTTTTGAGTCTGTTACTTTTCATTTACTTGCTATCATTATTCAACCTAAACCAATATCCACATTACCTCCTTTGCACATTCCATTTACCTCTCAATCAGGTTCCACATCTGTTGGTAATCAAAGTTCAATAAATATGGCAGCACCTACATTCTTAGTGAATAGGTATGCACCTCTTCAACTACCACAACCTTTCAATGAAATGCCACATGATTACCTTAAAACTCTTCCTCGTTTTTTAGGATAATATGAATAGACAACAGAGAATCATGTAGTAGTATTTTGTAATTTTGAAGAAAGCCTAAATGTTGAACATTTATATGTTGTTCTAAGACTATTTTTTCAGTCCTTGGATGGAGAAGCAAGGAAACTATTCAAAGGACTTCCCAATAATACCATTCCTTCTTGGGAAGAGATGGAACATGTGTTTATTCAGAGATGGGGAGAAAAAAGAGACCATGTATATTCATTAACAGAGTTTAATGCCATAAAGAAGAAGTCTGATGAAATTGTGGCCGAATTTGTCCGAAGATTTAACAAGTTGTATAATAGTCCCCCAGCAGAGATTAAGCCTCCTCTTGCTGGTGAAAAAATAACTTTTGCAGGGGCTTTTGAATCAAATTTTGGATTCACATTAAGGGAAAGAAGAGCTCCAACCCTTGATCAAATTCAAATAGATTATTTAGAGATAGAAATGAATCTAGTGGCTACAGGAAAAGCACCAGAAACACATCCTACCCAAGAAAAGGGAAAGGAAAAGATAGAATCCTCTCAAAGTCAATCATTGGAGGATATGTGTAATGTAATTAAAACTATGTTAGATAAGTTAAATAGGTTAGAGTTAGAAAATAAGAACTCTCAGAGACAAACACAGTATAATAAGAACTTTAATCCCCAATACAGAAGACAACCTTTGCAAATCTTGCAAAAGGAAAGGAAAGATCAAAATCAAATTCAAGCACCACTATATATAGAAGCAGATCCTGGTGAAGAACAACCTGAAGATCAAATTTCTACATTATATGCGGTAGATGAAGATGAAATTGGCATTGAAGGAGAAGAGTATGTGTATGATGAATTAGATGTTATTTATGATGAAAATGAAATTGATGAATATTGGAAACAATTCTCTAATTTTATGCAGGCTGAACTACATATGAAATATGACTTGAGATCTAGGAAGAGATCAAGAAATCAAGAAAATGAAAGGGAGCAGCAAGTTTCAACTTCCTCACCAAAGGCGACTCCACAAGAATCTCAGCTTATAAAACAAGTAAATAAAGGGAAGTGGCAACATAATGCAAATGGAAAGACACAGATACTTCGAGGTGAGCGTTCACAAGATCAAACTGGAAAAATTCCTTTGGAGAAACTTGTTTCAATTCCTCAAGTAATTCTAGTCATGAAGAAAGGTGAAGATGAGAATGAAAAGACTGCTAAACAGGGTCACTTGTTTAGTCTTACTAAGGAATTGGAAAAGGTAAGAATACAAGTTCCCCTTCCAGAATTAGCAAAAACACCTACTTATCAAAAGGAGATTGTTGAGTTTATTAATTTAAAAGAAAATGAGAGTATAAATGACACTGTAAATCTGCAGGAAGATAAACCACTAGTGGTTTTTGGTCCACACGTAGAGGAAGTAGATTCTTCAATACCTCCTTTTTATATTTCCCTATTGGTTCATTATTTCCTCCTACATAATTGTATGTTTGATTTGGGAGCTTCACATAATCTTATTCCTCTGTCAGTGATGAAGCAACTAAATCTACAAGTGACCAAACCTTATAGGGATTTGTATTCTTTTGATTTGAACAAGGTCAAGTGTCAGGGGTTTATTAAGGATCTGACAATGTCACTAGCCCAAATGCTAGCTAGAAGCTTGGTCATGGATGTTGTAATAGAAAATATTCCTGCTAGATTTGGAATGCTTCTATCTAGGTCCTGGGGGGCTAAATTGGGAGGTGTTTTGAAACTATATTTTACATATGTTATTATACTGATTTTTGGTGGGGAAGAGAGGAGATTGTACAGAGAAACTAAGCTTGTAAAAACAATTACGAAAAATGGAGCAAGCAATTCACCTGTATATAGTCAAGAGAAGGATTACTTTGCTTGTTTCACAGTGCATGATAATGCAAAGCTAGCTGAAGATAATCAGAAGCAGCTTGCTTCAGCGAATGTAATTACAGATCTGTAAATGGAAGAAGTGTGGAAATGTTTCTTTGACGGAGCTTATTCCAAGGAAGGAACAGGTGTTGGTTTTCTTCTAATTGCACCTGGAGGTAATATGTTCTCTTTTTATTTTAAATTAGAGTTCGAGGCAACTAAAAATGTTGCAGAATATGAGTCCTTGGTTATTGCTCTACAAACAACCAAACATATGGGAGTCAAGTCAATTTCTGCTTTTGGAGATTCGGAGCTAATTATTAAGTAGATAAAAGATCACTGCCAAACAAAGCATCCTAGGCTCTGGGCATACAGAAATGAGGTATGGGATTTGAATGAAAACTTCTTTGAAGCTTTTAACATTCAATTCATTCCAAGATATGAGAATAGATTGGTAGATTCATTCATTGTGGCTGCTAGCACTTTCAAGCCTCCTATTAATCCAAGACTAAGATATGAGGTAGAAATGAGACACAGACCTTCTGTTCCTGATAATGTTAAGAACTGGCAAGTTTTTGAAGATGACCAATAGATTAAGGAGTTTTTTCTATGGTTGAAGAATTCCAGGGCACAGAAATTGATCAGGATGAAGAAGAGACAACAGAAATTGCAGAAGCCGGTAGTTTAAAAGATTCAATAGCAAATCAAAAGATGTTTCAATTGAAAGATAATATTCTGCCAAAGGGACTTGTTCCTCTTGATAGGCTTTTTAATTCTAATGATGTGGCTATGGACTCAGGTAAAATCTCACAGGATGAACATATTCAAGATCACAACATTGAAACTCGGGAGAATCCCAGGTTAGTCAAATTATATGTTGGAGTTTCACCTAATTTTCAAGAAAGATATATTAAAATTTTCAAGAATTATGTTGATGTCTTTGCATGGTCCTATGAAGATCACAAAACCTATGATGTAAATATTATTTAGCATAATATTCCTTTAAAAGAGGGGGTTAAACCCTACAAACAAAAGCTTAGACAAATAAATCCTTTGCTTCTACCATCAATTGAAAAGGAGGTCAAGAAGTTGCTTGATGCCAAAATAATAGTCCCACTCTAGTATTCTGATTGGGTGGATAATTTAGTACCTGTGAGAAATAAAAATGGAGAAATAAGATTGTGTGTGGACTTCAGAAATCTCAACAGGGCTTCTTTGAAAGAGAACTATCCATTGCCTAAGATGGATCATGTGCTGCAAAAGGTAACGGGATCTTTTAGAATTTCAATGCTAGATGGATTTTCTAGTTATAACTAGGTGGTTGTGGATAAGGAGGATTAGAAGAAAACAGTGTTCACAACTCCCTGGGGAACATTTATGTATGCCGGAATGCCTTTCAGATTGATGAATGCAGGTGCTACATTTCAAAGGGCTATGGACATTGCTTTTGTTGGAGATAAGTTTGCGGTAATATATTCGGATGATATTACTATTTTCTCAAAGTCTGATGAAGAACATTTGGATCATTTGAAAAGGACTTTTGATAAATGTAGAAGATTTGGAATTTCCTTAAATCCCAAAAAAATCCATTTTTGCTCTGGAAGAAGGAAAACTATTGGGACACATTATTTCCAGAGAAGGAGTGAAGATAGATCCAGCCAGAGTACAAGTTGTGCAGAAAATACCATTGCCTGGGAGTAAAATGGATATTCAAAAGTTTCTGTGAAAGATAAACTTCCTGAGAAGATTTGTATCCAACTATGCACAAATTGTAAAAGAAATTACTAATATGTTAAAGAAGGAGAACGAAGTGAATTGGACCAAAGAAGCTAGAGAATCATTTTCCAGGATTAAAGATGTATTATTGCAGGGAGATGTAGAAGGCAGAAGAGGAAAGTGGATTGCCAAGATCCAAGAATATGATTTGGACATAAAACCCACAAAGTTGGTGAAGGGACAAGGATTGGCAAAAATGTTAACAGAATCAAACTTTCAGGCATTGGGAATTAACTTGTTGGCACATGTGGATGAAAAAGCAGCTGAAGAAAGTGAAGGATACCAAGATCCAGGTATGAAGATTAGGTATAAATTTTTGTGTTCAGATTTTTGCTTTATTTCTTGTCCTCAATCCTTAGATAGAACAAATTATAGGGCACTAAAGATCAAGGCACAGCCATATGTGATTGTGGAAGGTAGATTCTACTAAAAGGACCCTGTTGGAATTTTATTGCTATGTTTAACAGAAGATGAATTTACAGAAACAATCAAAGATTGTCATGAGGGGTTTTGTGGAGGACACAACAGTTGGAAAGTAACTGCACATAAGATCCTTCAAGCAGGATTTTATTGGCCTACTTTATTTGGTGATACATATAAGTTTGTTAGAAGTTGTCAGAAGTGCCAGCTTTTTGCTGAGAAAAAGAGGTTAGCCCCTTTACCTTTGATTCCATTTTTCATAGAGGAGCCATTTAGACAATGGGGATTGGACTTTGTTGGAGAAATCAATCCACCTTCAAGAAAACAACACAAGTGGGTTCTCACAACAACTGATTACTCCACCAAATGGGTAGAGTAAATTCCTACTAAGAGAGCAAATGATCAGATAGTAATGAAGTTCCTGGATTTGGATGCCCTGTTAAAATTATAACAGAAAATGCTCAAGTCTTCAACTCAAGTAAGTTCATTGTTTTTTGTGACAAGTATAATGTTATTTTGTCCCATTCAACAGCTTACCATCCTTAGGGAAATGGATTAGCTGAATCTACTAACAAAACTTTGATGAAGATCCTTAAGAAAACCATTGAAGAAAATCAAAGAGATTGGGATTCTAAGTTAAAGTTTGCTCTGTGGGTTGCTAGAGTAACTACAAGAAGATCTACATGGAAATCACCTTTTGAATTAGTATATGGAACTCAGGCTCTATTTCCAAGTCAACTTGTAAAGCTAGTGATTGAAATGATTCAAGAGGCAAAAGAAGAACCAAATGCTTCGATAAGAAGAATGAAAAAAGTGGAACAGGGACAAGGTAAGAGACAACTTGATTATGTTTCAATCCAAGATGAAAAATATTTTGATAGGAAATCCAAGGAAATTGATTTTAAAGTTGCAGATTTAGTATTCAGATGGGATGCCAGAAGAGAAGCTAAGGGTAAACATGGGAAGTTTGATCCTCTCTAGTATGGTCCTTTTAGAATTTCTGAAGTGAGATCCAATAATAGCTACATCCTTGAGAATCTTGATGATGAAACTCTACATCCGCCTATTAATGGGCAATACTTAAATCACTACTTCCATTTTTAAATAATAAGCATCATTTCATTGTAAATACTAGAGTGAAATCAGTGTAAAAATGCCATAGAATTTCAGTTTATGCAAAACAATATATGACTCCATGCCCGAAGTGAAGGCACTAATCTGCGGTTCTTAGTGCTTCTATGGAAAAATCACTATCCCCAAGTGGAGCCAGAGAGAGATGTAACAAATTGTATATCGGAATCAAAGCGCAAAAGAAACAAAGTAATATATCGAAGTTGCAAAAGAAACAAGTGTTAAAATGGTTAAATCCAGACTCAAAATACCATAAGTTGTGTTTTATAGAGTTCAGTGGGTCTGCAATGATATATATGACTGGTTCCGTTGATATCGATGATTGCAATTTGCGATCACGGGCCGGACCTGAAACATATATGTATTACGTTGCAAAGTTTCGGTGGGTCCGAAATAACACAGAGCACTTATATTTGATCCCGTCGATTGTGATCCACGATAAGTGTCGGGCCCGAATGTATATATAATGTGTTTAATAGCTCTGGAGGGTCCAGAATGCCTTTATGCATATATGTTGGTTCTTTTGCCAATCCCAATTCACGAGATAGCGGACCCGAAATATCTATATATATATATATATATATATATATATATATATTGTATTGTAAAGTCCGGCAAGTCCGCTATATTAAAATCCCTTCATATATATTTTTTGTTTATGCAATTTTATATGTATTTCTACTGTAAACGGTTATAATAGAAAGGCCCGACCCAAAGCATATACATATTATGATTTATAAGCCCATCGGGTCCATGATCATCGCATAACACTTTATGTATATGTATATGGCATGTCGATTGCGATTTGCAACGTCCCGGATCTGATAGTTGATATATATTATGTTATATAAGTCTGGGAGGTCCGCAAGGCATACGAAAAGGTATATTTCAAGTTATAAGGCAGGTTTTCGGGTAGAGCAAAAACGGTAAATGGTTTTTATTGGAACTCACCCGATCCCACTTATCATTCAACACATAGCAGCTGGGTGGAGAGAGGAAACCGCCCATTTCGAGCGAGTATTCTTTGGGCTTATGTCCCACCCAAAACCTTTATAGACCATTTGATCTGAAAAGCACAGATCTACAGTGGGATATTGGCAGAAAGGTATACCTCAGAAATTGTGTGGAGTCCATATTGAAAGCAGAAAAGCATGTTTTATAATATATTTTCATTATAGAAGGTTTACAATAGAAAAGTGCAGATATAAAGGATTTACGCATAAGTCCAACACTTCCATAGTTATGCAGCCTAAGGGTGTGCAAGTTAGGTTTTACAGTGATTATCAAGCCGATTGTGATTTGCGATGGAAGTCAACGGAGCACTGAATGGGCAGATTTGACAGGTTTATAAAGAAGGATTAACTCTTTTTAGTTTAGTATTAACACGTTAATTTTGCTGTGTAAAGTGAATCAAGGTTAGAGCCAAAGTTGAAGAGGAAGACAATATGATATGTTTCTTTGCATTTCGACCAACCAGAATGCCCATGTAAGCCCGGGATTACACAAACTAAACGTATTTCATTACAGATAAAATGAATTAAGAATCATTAGGGCATTTACAGAGGAATTCGGCAATGGATCAACAGAGCAAGCCAACAGTTATCATCCCCTTTTAAATCTAGTTATGTTTTTATTATTTCATGTTCTTTGAGGTGTCTTTTACCCTCTGTAAAATTTTGTAATAGTTTTTTACTTCATATAGTTAGAAAAGAAGTTAGATAATTTGGGCAGTTTCAAAAATCAACAACTGTTCCACAATGTATTAAAAGAGGAAAATTTAATAAGAAAGGGTTGGAATTTTGGAGAACCCAAAGACTAGGCCATTGCATTCCTGATATCATTGTTGATTAATGAAAGAATTAGAAGTTTACATGAGTTATTGGGTATAATTTTGTAACCTTCTATGTTATGTGTCATGTTATGTTTTCTTCTTTCAAGTATAGTAATGAAGTTGCAGGTCTTTATTTGCTTATGTAGATAAAGTTAAATCCCTTAAAAGAGCGCTCCTATACTTGGAGTTCCCACCTTGTTTTCTAAGTTATATATAATAGTTTCTGTGAAAGACCAACATATTATCTTTAACTTCTCCTAGAGTCATAGATAGTAGTTTCTGTGTTAAGCAGCATATTGTCTATGATTCAGTTCTCATTTCCATAATTCTTCTAAGTGATGGATAGTAGTTTATGTGAAAGATCAACATACTATCTTTAACTTTTACTTCAATATTTCTTCATTCATCATTTATATCTAGCAACAAATGGCATTCTGAGATGTTTTTGTCATACATGTACTAAGGGTTAAAGACCAAGTTTCTAGTTCCTTCATTTAAAGACACAACATATATCTAAGTGATAAATAAGTGACAGTAAATAATATTTATTAATGTCTTTAGCATAATTTCCCTATAGCCAGGAAATTGGTTTCTTAAGGAACAACATAGGCGATTGGGTATTTTTATGGCTACATCTCAAGCAAGCTATTTATGAGAAGGAAATGTTGGCAATACTACATGCACTTAAGAAATCACAACCTTACCTAATGGGAAGACACTTCAAGGTAAAAATGGATCATGATAGTCTTAAATACTTTTTAGAACAAAGATTATCTTTAGAAGAACAAAAAAAATGGGTCACAAATATGTTCGGTTATGACTTTGAAATCATCTACAAAAAAGGGAAGCAAAATGTTGTTACAGATGCACTCTCAAGAAAGGATGACGATGTGGCAGCATTGTTTTGTGCTATTTCTATTATCCAACCAGATTGGATAAACAAAGCAAGGTATGAATGGAAGAAGGACGAAGAAGTGTGACCACTCATTCAAAAGTTGCAGAAGATCCTAGTTCAAACAATAGTGCCAGAACTTGATGAGGAAGGAAAAATAATATTGGAACCCAGAGCAGTCACAGAAATAAGAACCCGACAGCTACAAAATCAATCAATTTCATAGTATCTCATCAAGTGGAAGAACTTACCCACTGAATATTCCACATGGGAGGACAATAATTTTATACATAATCATCAAGAATACTCAAGCGTTGAGGACAACACTTTTTGAAGGAGAGGGGCATGTTAGGTCCCTATACTACTAGTGTAACCCCTTATTATTATTAGTATAACCCCCTTATTAGATCGTTGTGCCCATGTAATCCCCATATTGTTATTATTGTGCCCCATAGAAGCCCACTTTTGCTATTATTGTGCCCTTACATTATTATTGTTATGTCGGCACTGATTATATTATGACCCCTTAGACTCCTATATATAGAAAATAGGTCTTGTCATTTGTATCATCCAAGAATTGTTCATTTGTGTAATGTAAAGGAGGTTTCCCCCTCGAAGTGGCTTATTTTGGAGGTGTTTATCTATCTTTTCTATCTTTTTGTGAGCTGGTTTCATAACAACATTCCATGTGTGTCCTTTGGACTTCCACTTTACAATACATTTTGAATACAATATACATGATCCACAATAGTGATGTGGCATATGACCACTCATGACATGACACTACTGACATGGACTGCTTGATGATGTGGAAATATCAATTCACGATTGCCGATAAGTACTAGATGTCTCCTTGAAAATGCTTTCTCTTCACCTCCACATGGATTGGTGATGTAGAATCTTCAATGATCTCTAGTCCTAGATAGTGGTCATGAACTAGTGTCCCTTCGCTTTCTCTTGATTGATCAACTTGTAGGTTCAGCTACAAGAGATTCTTTAGGCATGCTTCGCTTCTTCTTCGCCTTCTCCATCATCTTTCCATGACATGATAAGGTACTTGTTAATGTAATTCACTCATGACGAGATGACATAAATCTGAAAACCCCCTAGTCTAAGATGATGCATTCTAATCCACCAACTAAGCCCCAAACAAGTGACAGGATGGGAAGAGGGGCTCAATGACTATGCAATATGTAGTTCTAGAAGCCAGGGGAAAAGCTTTAGCTCTGAGACTACACAGTGCATAGCTCAAACAGGCCTAAAGGACAAGACTGCGCAATTTCCAGAGCCAGTGGGGACAAGCTGAAGGAATGGACACTAGGAGATCCAATTGCATAGTTTTAGGAGTCAAGGGAGGTTGGGCTACTAAGCAGCTACCTATTTCAAGGACTCAATGCTTGAGCTTGAGTCTGATGATGTGAAGTGTGCAATTTAAGTTGGGATGGAGGACCTGACTATGCAATTATGGAGATCAAGGTCAGGGCTTGGGCACAAAAATTATGAAGTGAAGCAGTCCTAGGAGACAGGAATCGTGCATTTTGAAATTCCAATCAGCAAGGTCATAGCTAGAGGGTTGAGACTGTGTAGTACGCAGCTGAAAAGGAACCCAGTGAAGCTAGGTTGCTCAGTCGAGAAGTTTTTTTCGAAAATGGATAAGTGTGGGATCGGTGAGATAGGTCATGAACTATGATGAACCTTTACTAAGATCACACACTTAGAATACTTTGATGAAATGACAACATAGATCATCCAAGCACATGTACAAATCATTTCCCTCTATGTGACTTCTTTACAACAAGATCCAACAAGTGTGACATTTAAGATAGACTTTGGGACAACCATGACGAAACTCTGTTATAGACATATTTGGGCACAGCAAACCCAATATTATATGTTGATAAACCAAGGGCTATTTAACCCCTAAAATTGTCGGTTCATACCCTAAAGGATCATGGTCAACTGATTACATCATTCCCCAGAAGTTCCACCTAAAAAACCACTCAGAACTAGCCAAAACTGGACCACACTGACTGCTCCACTGTCAGGGTGCATGCATACTGACTCCTACACTAGCCAGGTGTGATGCATACTGAAGAGGCCTTCTATGGGGTGCGATGAGCGAGAATGGACAAATGTCAGAGACAGTTTGCTAAGTGGATGCTCATGGAATCTTCTAGAAACTTCTCCTATGACACTTGCCTCTCTGAATTCGCCTAGGGAGGAGTAAGAGATCCAAGAAATCTCCAATTGGAACCAAGAACTACAAGTGGAATGACACTAATCAAAAACCTAGAGATGACTCACACCCTTGCAGACATCTATAAATGGATCCCTCATTTGAGAGATTTAGAGGCTGGAATTTTGTAATTTGTAAGGAAGTGCTAATAGTTTGTCTTTGAGAGGGAACATTGTATTGTTGGGTGATCTTGCTTTTCATGAGGTGAAGAGGGCTTTGATGTTGGGAGGATGATGCTAGATCAGACAGCCGGGTTGTAATCCTCTCTTCTATTATTAATAAAGTTCTTTGTTTTCCTCCATACAATCGTGTACTTGTGAATCTTGTTATTTGTGAGTGCCATTGTATGTTCAATGTATTTCTGATTCTGCATTGTTTATGATATAATAGATCGAGATGCTTTGATGGTGTTTTGTTACTTTGTTTCTATAGGTATTCTCTAAGCAGGACAAGTAGGAGAGGAGTTGCAAGCTCTATTAGGGGGAGAGAAATCAAGCAAGGATTCAAGCAGAAGATCCAAGTTGGCCCCTTTACTTCTCTCTTATCTATCATACATAAAGGAAATCGCAAAGTGATTTGATTGGTTGTTTCTATGATAGATGCCAATCCTAGTGGGACTAGCAGATCGAAAAGACACTAATTTCCCAGAAACAAAATGGCAACTCTGTTGGGGAGCAAATAGTTTGTCTGTTTGTTATTGTTGTTTGCTTTATAAACTATAGACGGAGCCTGAAGTTAGCCAAATAGCCTTTGAATTGCTTTTGCTATGCAATTGCAAAGTAGATGAATGCTACTTCAGTCAATATCCAGTTTAGTTTATGAACTGAACATCTAACTTACAAGCATCCTAGATGCCCTTGTGGTAGCTCATTAACTTCCCAAGATCATACCCCTGTACTTTTCTCTTTACTGTCCTTAATAGCTCAGCTTAATCCACTGAAATCAGCTGCAAATTTGAGCCAAAACCCATCTCATTTGTGCTCCCTGGCCCATTGCACTGTCTCTAAACGGAATCTAGTATGCATCACACTTCCCATGTCTAGCATGTGAGATCCATCCATGTTTTTGTGAAGCACAGGTGCGATGACTGAGTAATCTTATTTCTCTCCTTGAAATTTGGGGTTTTTGTCCTTGTTTTCAGCTTCGTTTGATTGTTCTACTGCTTATGAACAGTATCTCATTACTGAAGTCTCCTTGTTTTACATAGTTCAACATCCATTGATAAGGATTAGTAAATGTTTTTATGTATTTGTCTATCATTTACAATCTATTATCTATTCGAACTGTCGTTTTTGTCAAAAAAGAGAAGTGTCGTAAAGTCTTCCTTCTCTAGATAGTCGATTGAACTTTTTGTTTTGTATTTGATTTCATTTATTGTTATTTGAAGTGTTGAAAGAATTTTCTATTTGAAATTGAAAAGTGTCATTTAGTCTTCCTTTCCATTTTGAAAAGAAATTGTCGAAATGTCACTTTGAAGAAAATAGTTTAGATCTATACTTAGTTTTCCTTTTTGGCATTCCTCACATTAAGGAAATGAAAAACAAATACATGCATTTGCATTTGCATTTAGACTGTGTGTGAAAAATGATTTGGAAAAGTGCATTTAGTGTGTGCTCTTTGCTCTTTGGTTGAAAGAATCGTAATCTTCCTTCCTTAGTGGCTAGGATTTTCATTGCTAAAAATAAACAACGATTGTTCATCATTTTATATTGCATATTTAGGAATTTTACATCTACATCACGTGGTGAACCTTGAAAGACAAACTTCTAAACAAGATCAACTCTAAAATAATTCTCAATGAACTTAACAATGCTTTGGAACCTAACACAACACATCTAGAGGTCTAGGCTAGAGATGTGTTCTGGCGTCGTAAAATCTAGCTACTATCATTTTCATCGAAGGATGGGTGATTCCTCCTCTTTGATACGACAAGTGCTAACACGGACTTGTGCTCCCCGTACAGTCGAGTATATAGTGGGAGACCACAATAGGATTATATCCTCTATCCATAGGAAGCCATGTCTGCCGCCCTATTGATCGCAATGCACTGAACACAGCATTCGAAAAGATTGATTGTCGTACATAAGTCCTTGGTAATTTCTCTTTAATTTACCACCAAGGTGTATATTGCAGTTTTGCGGTTGGTTTGGTAATCCCTCTATCTAGATCTCAAGAGTAGTCACTTTCATTCCTTTTCGACTCCTTAAAAGAAAAGGTCCATCTGAGCACTTGTCACTTCAGGCTCATTAAAAATCGAAGGGGACTAGAGTCATCTTTAGCTTTTTCTTGACTCTTAAAAATTGAAAAAGCAAATTTGTGTCAAAGCGTCATTAAAATTTATTTAATACAGAATAACATCCTTGTTCCTTCATTGATCTTAGGTTGAGATAATGGAGTCCACCAATCATGGAATCCCTCTCGAGGGGAATCCTAGTCCATTTTCTTCTTGGGGAAATATTGGTGCTCTGTATATGGCCACATTGTCCCTTCTAGGAATCACAATTGGTCTACCAATATGGCTATTCTCAACCTTTGTCATTCAAAATACCATAATTCCTCAGCAATCGAATCATCAACCATTTGATAATGAAGTTGACCCTTCACCTTCTACTTTGTTTGTTTCTCCCTCCCCTTCTTCCTCTTCGCTTAGTGAAAATAGTGACACTAGTAACCAAGTAGCTGAGAAGAAGAAGAAAGGGAAAGAGAAGAAGAAGAAGAAGTCAATTAAGCAAGGGGGCAACCATGAATCATCTGGTGAAAATCCGCACACTAAATCTCCCAAATATCCTTGTGTAATTTGTAGAGGAAACAATTTTCATCGAGATTTTCCTTACCTTCCACGGATCTTGAGAGAATGGTCTCCCTGTTCGCACCGTCCAATGTCATCAACCTCTGGCGATCATGTTGACAGCACACCATCAACTACTAAAAATGAAGTTCCTGGACATAAAGGAAAGGTCAAAATTCCATGTGGATTATGTGAAGGGGACCCCACCTTCCTCGTTGTCCTTTTTTGGATGAATCCAAAAGGGTCTTGCGTAACCATCTTGCTTCACCATAGGGACTTCCATCTAGATACAAGAAACTCTCCCCAAGTCCTTTACTAGTTGAAAATCAGATTGACATAAGTCAATTGTCGATCACAACACCTATCGTTGAGGTTGAATCTTCTGATTCCATACCGAACCAAAGTCAGCAGGTCGAGATGGCAGTCAACCCAGTTTTACCTTTAGAAGGTCCACCTTCATAGGATACCATTACCAAAGAGAATGAGAACGATACCGTTCAAATTATTTTTATTACTTCAGAGTCCAATGAACTCGAGGGCAATCCAGCCATTCCTTCACAACAGGAAGGGAATCCCCCAGTTCCCGTTACTCAAGGGGTTAATTCAACCGTTTATTTGGTACCCCCTGCAAGCAGCCTGGTTGCTTCCTTCGATTGGAATCGACTAGCAAGATCCCACCTTCCTTCTAATGTACCGTTATGAATCATAGTACAAGTTCACAAAATGATCGTGTCTAGCACTATCATAGATGAAGGGGCTTCAGTGAGTATCCTTTCCTCAACTGCTTGGAAAGTGCTTGGTTCGGCATTGCTTATGCCTGTTACTCAGAATTTGTCAGGCTTTAACAAAGGAACTAATCGACCGTTAGGGATCCTTCCTAAGTTATTGATAACGTTGAGAAGTAAAATAATTCACTTGAACGTGATGGTAGTCCAAGGACCATTAGATTACAATCTACTCCTTGGTCATGACTATGTTTACAACATGGAAGCGATTGTTTCCACACTCTTTCGAGTGATGTGTTTCCCACATGAAGGAAAAATTGTCCAGCTGATTGACCAGCTTTCATTTCCCGATTCAAACACAGCTCCAAGTCAAACATCATCCCTAAATGGTCTATTTGCATCAAGAGTGTCTCTTCAACCTTCATTCCATCCACCTGATTGTAGCGAGTAGTCTGGTGAATGTAACGAAGCTTAGGGGGCATGCACCCTTGTCTATTTCGCGGATGAACCCAGCTGAAAAGATAGGTTTCCCTGTAGGTTATGTGATTGGTCTGAAACACCATTCACCTTTGTCTGTGCTACGAACAAAGCCAAGGAAGTGTTTTGTCTACTCTGTGGATGAAACCATCCTACCATATGAATTTCCCTGTAAGTTAAGTGATTGGTCTGACACACCACTCACCTTTGTCTAATTAGTGGACAAAACCAAGGAAGTGTTTTTTTCTAACTGCTGACAAAAACAATCCTACTTAACCATAGTGATTTCTATATGGTTACCTGGAGACTCTCCTTTTCTCGATGTCTGGGGGCATGCAAACCTTTTTTATGCAAGCGAAAAATGACCAATTTCATTTTTTAGCTTTTTAGATTTTCTAGCTTTTTAGTTTTTCAACTTCTTAGGTTAGATGATTGGTCTGATCCACCATTCACCTTTTTCTACACTATAGACGAAGTAAAGGAAGCGTTTGAACCGTTCCACGGATGAAACCATCCTACCTAACCTCAGTAGTTCCTTCGCTTTCTAGTTTTTTTAGCTTTTTAGTTTGGTCATTTCTAGTTTACATAAAAAGGAAAAAGGAGCAATGTTATCACATGGTTCAAGCTCGTTAAAAAATAAACCTACCACTGAGCATATGTTCCCCCAGAGTTCAAGCTCGTTAAAAAATAAACTTGTTAGAGTCGGTCTAGTTATCCCTCCATCAGAGATCAAAGCTCTTTTTTGCATTTCATGTTTTAGGTGTCCCACCAGTTTTCATCAGTTGCATTTCGTTAGGCATGCCATAACTCTGATGGAGTGGTCTGTGTCATTCATTCCCCTCATGCATATCACTGCTGGTTCAGGTTAATTCATAAAGCTTCACAAGTCATTTATAGTCATATTTTAAATTTTTAGGTCTAGGTCTAGGGTTTGAGTTAATTTAGTCTTGAAAAGTCTTAGAGCACCAGCAGGCCAGAGGGATGTCTTTGATAGATCATCACTTCAATAATTCTCACCATTGTATAGCTGAATAAGGACTTCTCTTCAAAACTCTGTTTTGAAGACAAGTCGCCACCTCATTTTTGTAAAAATTGTCAAAATTTTCAGTTCTTCAATTGTTCAAGCGCAGCCCTGGTCTCCTTTGTTGAAGCATGTCAGAGCTATCCCTGCAAAAAATTATCAGAGAAAATCATCATTTCAACCTATTTTATGAAGGAAACCATAAAGGTCAGACCCTATTAATTTTGAAAAAGTGTCAACAACCAAACATAAGAAAAATGGGTTTTCATTGAGCAAAAATTAAAATGGATGCTATATCAAGTCATTTCTCCTCATTTGCAACCTATTCCACATTTTGAGAGCTAAGAGCATCATTCAAGGGCGATTTTGCAAGTTTGTGGCAAGTTTTTGAGTACTTTTGGTCAGCTCCAGGGCGCGCGGCGCATCAGGATAGGCGCGCGGCACATCAGGCGACCTTTTGCAGTGTAAATTAACACATGCGCGGCGCACTCAGAGCGTGCGGCGCGTTGGGTAAAGCGCGCGGCGCATAGGGTTTATGCCTGCAATTCGCCAAGAAATCACTCAAATCACCTCTCCTCAAGCATAAATTCACAGGTAGGCCTGCAATCATGACTTCATTTTGTTGTTTGATGGTGTATATGAAGAAGTTAGCATATATTTGTCATGAAAACCAAGTGTACAAAACCCTCCATGTTCATCAAATTGCTATAAGGATTCAAGTGCAAAGTTTGTTGTAGGGTTTTTAAAAATCATTGTTGCCAAGGCTTCTTTTTCCCTTGTTTCCCATTTCCTATATTCCCCAACTATTTTTCCCAATTATTCCTCATTAAACCCTACATCTTCCTTTCTCAAAATCCTAAACTCTCCCTTCTACTACAACAATATCATCCCTACTTTATTTCAAAACCCTAAAAAATTTCCATGCCCTTTCCCTTCCCTAATTTCCTCATTTTATTTCCATTGTTCCCATTTCCTTAATGCTTCCATTTTCCTAACAATTCCCGTCATTTATGTCCCCTTGGTTACAGCATTTTGATAACAAGACAAAAAGTCAAACAGTCAAATTTTGGCACACAGTTTTATATCAGCAAGTATATATATTCCAGCTACCTTATTGTTAAAGAACATGTCAGAGACCGAGTCAATATATGAGTAGGATTATGATAGTGACTCTACACCAGAGGTCAATGTGCCTAATGTGCCATGGAGATATCACAAAGGTGGCAAGAGTGGACAGCATGTTAGGGAGGAGCCTACCTGTTTGGCTCAATTGCAAGTTAGCGGCTTGCAATGGATTGTTTTCGGCGCCAAACATGTTACCAATATTGTGAGATGATCTCACAAACTCAGCATCATCGGGAACTGGTCCGTCTATTTGTCCTTAAGTTACAGGATGGTCATGTAAACCTTGCCGGAGTGGATTTCACTTTGTCACCTGACACTATTTCTCAGGCCACCGGGATACCAAATGTGGGGGAGGAATGGAGTAAACGCCAGATGCTGGACAGGTATTATTATGAGCCATATGTCAAGCCTGCATATATTAGACACTTGAGTGCGGCCTTTCCTTTTAGATACCTGAAAGATGAGTTTGCACCATTGATGAAACTCATCATTCGGTATTTCAACTGTGAGCGCAGATTCTCACGTCTCTATGCGTACCACGTACGTTTGTTGATGCATTTCACACGGGTACGTATGATGAGCATTCCATTTTTCATGTGCCGAAACATAGAGAGGATGGTACCTTTAGTACAGAGGAAGACCCCGGCACATCAGCACAGGAGCATATATCACTATGTATTGATCAAAATCATAGTGATGCATCAGTTGGCACAGCAGGGTATTGCTTGGGAGGATTTCATCTCTCGTGATTTCTTTTCCGCGCTACAGCCTCCTCCAGAGATCGTCCATGATGAGGGAGGGCCTTCACAGCAGTTTGACATTCATGAGACCAAGCATGTTGATGCTCCAGCATATGTGACATATCTGAAAGGCCCCAGGGCCTTATTTGCAGCTGCACGACGACTACTTTCTCCACCCGGGGTGGAAGGGGTCTCGTTGACATCGTCACCAGAGCGAGTATTATCTCCACATCATGTGGAAGGGGTCTCGCTTCATCTACAGCATAGGTACAGAGTTAGGACAGGGGCAAGAGACCCATGGTTGATGAGGGTCCTTCAGGAGTTCAGGATACCGGTATCATTGATGTTGATGCTAGTTCGCCCAACTCAGAGCTTAAGGAGATTATCCGAGAACAAAGGGTCGAGAATGAGTCGCTGCAAAAGAAATTGCAGATGGATAAATGGGTGATCAACTACTTAGAGAAGTGCAACAAGCAGTTGGAGGATGAGCATGAACTTTATGAGTTGCGCAAGATTCGTGAAGACCGAGAATTGGCTCGTAGGAGACCCGGTGATTTGACACCTATTGATCGGGAATCGATGCTCATCCAGGTGAACACTCACTTGGAAAAATTTTTGGCAAAGGAAAACAGGGACAAGGACATGCTTTGCCACATGAAGACTCACTATTGGGCTCGCATGCATGTTTGCAAAGCGAGAATGAAGGTCCTCAAAAGGCGTTTGAGCAAAGCACAAAAACAACGCAAAAGGCCCGATCCGCTTCGAGTTTTGGCCGAGGCTTCACTATTTTTGCATGATACATGATAGAGGTTCTTCACTCCAATTTTGGGAAAATTTGGAGAAAATTTTGTCATTTCAAAATTTTTGGTTTGCAAAACAGGTTTTTGGGTTCTATGCGTCGCGCTCAGCACGCGACCCACAAGATGGAGAGGTCCAAATCACAGGTGGCTTACATTTTTGGATTGGTCATGATGAAATACACATTCTCAGCAACTTCCAAGGCATTTCATCAAGTTTTGGGTGATCAAAAGCTCAAAAAACATCATGAAAATCACCTTTCTGCCACTTTTTGCACCAGTAGGAAGTACTTCTGGGAGAATCCACATTTCGAGGGTCAAATGGAGACAAAATTGGAAAATTCCACTTGGATTGAAAATTAGACATCCAGGCCTTTCTAACAAGCCAACTTGAGCTCAATTTGGATACCGGGAAGTGCCCCAAACGTAGCTGTAAAGGTGCGCGGTGCACAAGGTTTTTTGGTTAAATTTTCACCTTCCAGCTCAGAATTTCGGCCAGTTATGACTAGTTTCACCTCTTGATGTGATGTTTGACCCAGATTGATGTAATTTGATGTGTATGATGTAATTTTGGCACATTTTTACTTGTTTTAGAGGATTCATTCACTAAAAGGTGAAAATTAAATGAATGAATTAGTTTCCTAGCATATAGGGGTAAGTTGTTTGACTACCTAGATTTCAGTTCCTTGTTTAGAATTAGTTAAAACAGCTCCTAGAATGATGAGCTCGACCCCTAGAGGTAAGGAAAGGGGTTAGGATGGTCTATATGATGTAATTTCTCAATCATTTTCAGAGTTTGGAGAGGTTGGACTCTTAGGATAGCTTGAGACTATATTGTACATATCTTATTAGCTTTTTTGGCAAAGGAAAGACCAGGGTTTTGCAGCACTATTTGGGATCCATGTGGCTTTATGTGTTGATGGTGTTTTTCTCTCAGTACTTGTAAGTTGTGTATGTGCATCATTATTTCTATTGAATCTTCTATTATTAAACAAATGAAGTGTTAAGGTAGAATCCATGAAATTGCTATGCTCTGCCTTTAAATTTGTTTAATATTTTATGTTTTCTTCAGTTTAAGGAGAATCCTTGAGACCCCTTGCTCTCCCTTAGCCCCTCACCAATCTGATCTACCCATCTCACCTACTTTAAGGCATCAAAACAATCGCCTATCTTGCCCCAAGTGGACCTCTGCAAAAAACTCTGCCTCATCCCTGCACCCAAATTTGCCTTTCCCTTGAATTCAGCAAAATTATCAAAACTCAATTGTAAACTCTTTGTACTTCATACCTAGCCTAAATCAGTCATCAATTCGGTCATCTTGAGCCATTTCGATTATCTTTTGCCGAGTTTGACCCTGAGAGAGCCCTCTCCTGTCCTCGTAGGGCTAGCTACGAGGCTGAGCGTGGTTTGATGTGGCCTTGAGTCTTGCCTTATTTCAGCCTAAGGCAGATTTGAGCGCTAACAGAATCTACATGAACTCTATATATGGAAGAAGAACTAATGTATTTGGGGTTGGAAAATGTTAGAGAAAAAGACTAATTTTGTAAATTTTATGCAGGGATTGATATATACAGGAGCAGTTGGACTTTTCTGAAGCTGAGATTCTTAGTGTACTTCAGTGAGCTTCACATTTTATCTTTGATATGCTTTACTTCCATAGTCTTAATACTTATTACTCAGAATTCGTGGAAGAACATGCTCTGACTTCCTTTAAGTGTTAAACTATGGTGAATTGAGTTCTTGGGTCCTATCTTTGGATGTTTTTCTTCAATGTTTTAATACTTATTACTCAGAATTCATGGTTATTGATGCTCTGACTTCCTTTAGGTATTAAAATCTGATCTATCAATTTAAATTCTTTCCTTTTGAATACCTTGATGTATCATTTCTCAGAATTCATGCCCACATGCTCTGACTCCTATGAACTTCAAGTTATTGAGACTTTCTTGAATGTGTCACTCTTTCATTGAAGTATATACAAGCCTCAGTTTCATAAGAAGAGTTATTTGTTATCCTTATCTCTATCACTGACTCCATAGCCCAATGGTAGCAAGTCTCCATCTTCCAATCTATAAACATATAAAATCACAAACCATAGAGTTAGTCATCTATCCATATCTTTAATCAATATCATTAACCCTTTGAGAGAGCCCTCTCGGGCTAAGGAGGCTAAGCCTTAGCTAAAAGATTGATTTGAAATAGTTACACTGAGATAGTCTGATCAGCAGCCTATCAGGGTCCTATTTTGGTGATAACATGCCCCATAGAATCCCTCTATTGTTATTTTTGTGGCTTCATATTATTATTGTTAGGTCGGTTGGGTTGTATTGTGACTCCTTAGACTCCTATATATAGAAAGGAGGTTTCTCCATTTGGATCATCCAAGAATTGTTCATTTTTGTAATGTAAAGAAGGTTGCCCCCTCGAAGAGGCTAAATTCTAAGGCGTTCAACTATCTTTTCTATCTTTTTGTGAGCTAGTTTCATAAAATTCGATGATAAGGTCCTCCAGGTCTTCCTCCTCCTCATCGGTTTCTATGTTAATGACTTTCCTCTTCTCCTCCATTTTCAGCCTAGTGCACAACGGGTTTCGCGGGGACACACATACGGGAACCATCACCTGTTTGTCTTTCTTTGGCTTTGGTGTGCGTGGTGATTTAGGGATTTCTGCCACAATCCCAGCGCCTTCATGGGCATCCCCTACAGTCAAGGCCTGCACGGCCTATTCGGCAATCATCTATATAATTTATGTAACTTCCTCACATGCTTCCATTGTGTCCGACCATAAATATATCACTTGCATACTCAGGGGCTCAATTAACGTTATGCACATGTCAAACAGGGCTCTGCTCAAGCTACGCAGGGTATACAACCGCTCAATTCGCAAATGACCAAGTGTTGTTTACTGGGTAGCCCTTTGTAATTTATAGCGCCTTTTGAATTTGAATTCGACCATTTCCCCCAAATCCAGTTCATTAATTCTCCCTTGGCGGAAGATTTTCCCAAATCTTCTCCATAAATCGCGTCTTAAATGCCTGCCACCCACTCCATTTGATCTCAAGTCGAGCATCACAGCGTGAATAGTGACTCCAACAGTCACTTTCTGGCCAACTTGCATGATAGCATAGTCCCCCTTGCGCAGTCGCGAACCTTGTGACTCTTTGCTTTTGCACGTAGCTACAACATCATGCAGCTCCTAGGAAGAATAGTTTATAGTCCCATGCCTCCTTTCAACTACCTGGAGTGCTAAGACTGTACTTCCCTCGGCTAGTTAGGTGGTCGCGCCACCTGTATATGATTTCCTCCAGTCATCCATCACTATTCCTTTAAAATGCCCACCTTTTATCGTTATTGGTGGCGTTGCACACTTTATCATATGTATCACGCCACCCTGGTTGATTCGCTTAGTAATGTGCAGTCCAAGCCAAGGCATCAGACTGGTCAATTCGCGACGATAGTCCTCAAACTTGTCAGCGTGATCATGCGCACCCTATTTTATCACCCTGGTCTTCTTATCAAGAAAATCTTCCTTTATTTCATCCTCCATCTTCTTAACTTCTGCTTCTACCAGAGAGCTTTTCACCCTTAATCGCACCCTTTCTTTCCCAAGTTCTTGGAGCCTAAAATTGCCCTGTTGGATTTCTTCTTCCAAGGTTCCATGAACCGTCATATCTACCGGCACTGCCATGTGTGGTCTATGCATTTCATGCTCTATGGGGATTACAACGTTTGCTTCATACTCTAGCCTAAGAGGTGCATGCGCCGTCAGGTTCTTGTACGCGGTCCTACAAGCCCATAGAATCGTTGGTACGCACAGGTCCCAGTCAATCCACTTCACATTGTGGACCTTGTTCAGTGCTTCGCATACTTTTTTAAAGGATTCTATGTGGATAACCTTATGAGCACTTGGTCTTTCCATATTTCGTGGTTCCAACCGGAGGGGTCATTCGCACCATTACCTTACCCACGCCAGCTTATTGACAGTGTCTCCTAACGTGAAGACTACGTGCATCCGCGTAGTTTTCGCACCATATGCCTACATCCATCTGGATAGGTGGGCGCGTGGACCATTTCATCCAAAAATATTGTCTTTTAATCACATCTGAGGCTTCCCAAACCGCATGCACATGATCCTCATGCATTCGTGCTAATCCTCAAAGCTTCTTTGCATCGTACCCCACTACATTGTGGGCGTAGCACGCAGTACCCATTTCAAAGCTTCGAAACGTTGCTGTTCCGACACTTCTCTTTAAAATATGCTTAGGAATTGATCCACCTCACTTAACCCATCATACATAGGTAGAGCCCTCACCTCCATCGATATGCAGCGCAATGATCTTGTCATCATGTTAGAGTTCAATGTGGTTACCTCGTGTAACTAGTTCTGCCATCGTTCTATTTCCTCACCCAAATCCGATGTGCAAGATATTTTTCACTCCCATGAGATTTGTCCATCCGTGGTCGTATTCCGCTAGTCTTGCTCTCGTGTTGTTATCTTGTCGATGCAGTCCAAGTCATTGTCGCTGTTGTAGTCGCGCATCGGCTCCGTGCAGCGTGATCCTTCTGTAGGGTCCAAAGGTACAACTATGCGCAGAGACTTTTTCTCAAAAATCATCTTGCGCTTCTTCAGATTTATCACCCTTTTCATGTTAGTGGCCCAATATATTCCTAATAGCACAGGGTAGGGATTGTTGTCATCAATAGTCTCTATCACTTCGAAATCTGCTAGCGTGCTTTCTCCTCAATATCTAATGTGATTCCCTACAATATCCCCATAGGTAGGATCTTTTGCTAGTTCGCCATTCACAGTTACATAGGAGACCATTGCAGTGTATACCTTCCCATGTGCTCCCATGTCTACTTCGGCAGGACGTTCGAGCTTGATCCTAGATCTAGAATCACTTAGTCCATCTCATATTCTCCAATCTACGCGGTCAATCTCATCTCCCTTCCCATTCACGTCGTGTGCTTTCCAAGCTTCTGGACTATGCATGGTTCTCTTGGCATGGTCCTAGTGCATCTATTTATGAGTTCTTGCATCCCTTTTATAGCCTTGTTGTCATGCAGCAGCTTCATGCATGTTTCCAGGAATGTGGTGAACATTGATGGGTCCATTTTTTGCTCCAGTCTATCTTTACTTCCTGAAGTGGAGGCATCAGTGAAGCTCTTCTTAGCTTCCATGAAGGTTTCCTTAGCACGCTCCAAATGAAACTTTGGTTCCTTCGTTGGAGCCTTGCGAACCCAAGTACTTTCTTCAAGCTTCTTACCTTTGTCATCCCCTGTCGTAATTCCACTTCGAAGCACAATATTTACATTAGGGTCTTCCTCGCGCACCTCAAACTTCATCATTTGCTCCTTTGTCGCGCAACATCACTATCAATGTGGGACAATCCTCTGCCTCATGATCAAACAATGTACAACACAAGCATGATGGTCATGTTGGATTCATACAATCATAGGCATAATGTCCTGGCCCTCCGCAATTGTAACATATCAGTTGTTCGCGACCTCTTCCTGGTCCTCCTCCACCTTAGCCTCATCCGCACCCATGAAATCTAGTTTGCGCCATCCCTGCATTCTAATCAAGGGGCCGCATTTCGGCCTGAAATCTGTAGGTAGGATTCTGATCCATCATCAGCTCATAACTTCTACAGGTGTGCTCATCATGGCTTACTGATCTACAGAAATTACAGAACATCTGTTGTGAATTATGTGTGTACTTTTGTAATAAGTGGCAGTTGTCTGTAGCATTCATTCCTCCTATCTGACAAATCACGCACCATAATGTAGGCACGGCTCTCATTCCTGCTTGTGCCTCCGGTTTCAAAGATATTGGTCCTCCTCTTGTGAGGTAATTTGCGAACACCGAGCAGTGGTCCTTCTCATGTCCCTGACCCTTTCACTTTACGCACCATACCTCATTGCACACTTCTGGGTGAGCTTTCCTGTCTTGTTTCAAACTCTGCATCTCAAGGCACAAGTTTTTCAACTACGCGTGAATTTGCTGAACTCCCAGGTTGGGATCTTGTATTGGGGTCTCATGCAATCTCATCGCGACCTCTAAGGCCTTGGCCTGATTTGTTAGCCTCTGTTGTGACAACGCGTTCCTTAGATGTGGCGTTAACAACTCTACAAACCATTCATCATGTTGTCCATCCGTCAATGTCATGTTAGCTTCACGAATTATGCACTTCAGTTTCTGATCCAACTCCCAAGGGGTTTCACCTGGTAGCATTGTGATTTCCTTGAATCCAATGATCGATTGCGCCTTTGACTTTGGCCTGCTAAATTCTTTGTTTAGCGTAGTTGGAATATCTACGATCCCCGCATTCAGATTGTCATTGGAATGCTTAATGTACCAGGTTAGCGCACGATCCTGCATAGTGATGACCAATGCTGCTTTTTTATATTGTCATCCATGACTCCCTGTGCTTCCCATATAGCTTTTATCACGAACCAAAACTAGTCTGGATCTTCATACCCTACTCCCTTGAACACTGGAAACTTTATAGCGCCCACCATATTGCTTCGCGGTGGTGGCAGAGGTGGTATGGGCGAAGATGGGGGTGAAGACAGTGAAATTGGCAGCGGTGTGGGTGGGGGTGGTATGAGCAGAATTCTCTGTCTTATCAACTTGATCAAACTTCTTGGTAAGAAATTCGCGAGCTCTTCTTCACCCCCTCATGAAGGTGAAATCAAGGGGCTAGTTTATAGTTATGTACTACCTTTGTTTCTATAGATTATCCCACTTCGCGTAACCCTAAACATCAATTTATTTGCATAACCTATTTTTCACACAGTAGCATTTTAATCGAAGTGTTCAAAGATTTAATGTACTTACCTCGTATCCCTTTGAGGAAGCATCCTTTGCCTCGCTATAACTGACAGAAGTATCTACCGCAAGCTCGGTAATGAATCCTCCTATGATTCGATCAAGCCAGTGATCAAAAACATGTGTGATCTTCTTCTCTGATGCTTTCAATATGCACACCAGTTCTGGAGTCCACATAATAGGTCTGTCGAGCTTACACCTTCCTTGGCTATCTTCTAGCTTCACAATCCACTCATGTAGCTCAGTAGGGAAATACGCAAAGAAAATTTCGTGGATATCTGTATATAAGTAGCAATCTAACCACTCTTCAATTCCTTTCTTTGTCAGATTCCAGTGATACGACATTAGACATATCTATGCAGATCCTGGTCCTGGCAACAAAACCATTTGTTGGCTTGATGGGGCCTGACCTAGGTTTAGAGTTAATTATCCAAACAAATCCATGTACTACTGGCCCTTTCAGCAATAGTCTATGGAGCATGGACTAAGGTCTCACTCGAAGTAGTATGGGGGGTGCTAGAACTAGGTTTTCGCACCCTTGAGATGTCTGAGGGTTTGATTTGGTCCAATTGATCATCCTTGCATGTAGGTGGCTTTACACACTTTCCTGGACTTCGCGCCTTGATATACTTTCCTTCGCGCAACCCTAACCAGGGGCTATGGGGCTTCCACACTATTGGAGCAACACTTTATGCTATTTCCCTAAGTCACATCTGAGATCTTACCTATCTTCCTTCACTAGTTAGTTATCTTCGCATAAATAGAAGTGTTGTATTATATTTAAATATACAACACACTCATATAAGTTAGTGCAACAAATAAATAATACACTTGAAATTTATACTCAATAATGCATTAAATAGGAAAAAATACACATAACTAAGGCAAACATCTATTTATTAATTATTCCAGGGGCCTATCTTCAGCTCACCTCTTGCTATGAAAAGAATAGATGTTTACCTTAGAGGGGCCTATCCTCAGCTCACCTCATGGAGGAGATCATGGAGTATAGGGTTATGTGTCACCATTGGTTGAGAAATATGTGGAGCAAAGGAGAGAATAGTGGGTCTACATTTATGAGTTTGTTATCATAGCTTCTATATAAATAAGAGTGTTACCTCCTTCGTTTGTAATCTTCATTTTTTTGTAATCTTAATTTTTAGAATCTTAGAACCTAGTAGAATTTAGAATAGTTTTGGTTTGGATAATATGAGCTTATAGCCATTGTACTTTGAAAATTATGATGAATAAAATGGAGCTTCTTGTAAAAATTCTCACTATACATCACCTGATAATGCAATGTAACTAAAGCAAAATACTTGATCTACTTCTACAAACAAACTTGTGGAAGCTTAATCAATTTTGACAAAGATCAAACATAACACATATAACAGAGAAGAAGAAATCAATCACACATGAAACATAGAAGAATACTCTGGGGAAAGCCTCAGCTAAAAACCCCGCTATTTGTATTATCATACAAGCGGAAATATCTCAGGATTACACAAATCTTTAGCTCACAAGCTATCCAACTCTCAGTACAATCCCTCACTGCTACTCATAGACAGAATAGACAACGCATGTGCCTTCCTTCAGTCCTCCAAGCCTCCTATTTCCTTGCATAGTTTCTCCTGGGTCCTCCAACTGCAACCTATGTGATTATCACCTCACACACAACACTGACCTCTGAAATAATTGCACAATCTTGAAGGAGTTAATTCCTTCTGCATGGATGAGTTTCCTTTATCAGAAAAATCCTCCAACTGATTGGACAATGTCCCTGTCTTTAATCTCAATTGGGTCTCTATCTGAACTGACATGTATGAGTTATTTATGAGAGAATATTTAGTTATCTAGAGAACACTAGTTGCATGCATACATGCATTAACTGACTGAACTCACAATTAGTTCCTCCAACTGTTTGGAATTAATTTAACTGGACTTAACTTAGTTAACTGAGTTAACTAATTACAACTCATCCTTATCTCCTTAATTAAGGAATAACTTCCTCAATCAAAGGGAAAACTGTTGCATGTATTCACAAAGACTTCATGTTTGATTTTCTCCAACTAATTAACTCAAGATAAATTAATTATTTATTTTTCAAACAGGTAGTAAGATTAAATTCGAATTTTAATTCTCAATTTTAATTCAAGGACAAATTAAAATTGGAATATATCCCGAGATGTTATTTATAGCAATGTTATTTTTAGAATTTTTACTTTTTGCTATTTCCAACAAAGTTGGAGTATATCCTGAAATGCTATTTATAGAAATTCTATTTTTATCATTTATTGTTGCTATTTTCAACACTCCCTCTCAACAAGAAAGGCATTCAACTCGAACCCGATCCTGAACCTTTGGAATGCTCTGCATGCAACACTTCTCTCAAGTGTTGTTGCTCCAACAACTCTAGAAACAACAAAAAATATCCAACCTTAATCAGAATGAGGCCTCTATCATCAAAGTCTCTAACTGCTATTGCCTCTGTCAACTGAAAACTCTGCACCTCTGTGCTCTTCAGCATCTGACTTCTCTAGCCTCTGTCACTTTGATCTATGACTACATCAATCACACTGATTCCTGCTGCTGCATCCGTGCTGCTGCTTGTCCTGTCTCCCAGCACTGCATCCATACTGCACCTCCTCTCATCATGTTGCATCGTGCTACCCACTGCTACACTGCAACTCAATCATTGAGAAGTAAGTAACTGATCTTCCAACTGACCTCCCTATTGGGCTAGAAACACCCTCTAATGTTGAAGCTCCCTCTGCCACTGACAAGTGCTCCCTCTCTGACCTCTACGTTGCTGCAACAACTCCCTGCATCTCGCACCGTTGCTCACCTCTCTGTGCCATCCTGCATTGGTGTAACACTCATGTGCCTCTCGCATTGTTGCAACCTGCTAGCTCTACGTTGTGTTGGGACTCCTACACTGTAGCTCTCTCTGCCGCTCCATCCGCATCCATCTCTACCCACTCAACCTATTCTGCTACTCCTCATCGGGGCTCCCATAGAAAGTTCTAATCAAAGAGGCTGGGTATCTCAAGGATCCTGCCCCTATTTCAACCTTCTTGGAACTATCACTTCACATCACCCCACCTCACACCTGGAGGTATGGCTGCATGTGATCCCTCTACCCACTTGGCTTGAAATTTCCCCCTACTAGAGGTCTCTGCATGAGTGGATGCCTCCATTCAGTCTCCTTTCTAATTCTCTAGTTATGGCTGCTCCACAACCTCCTGAAGCTGCTTCACCAATTGTGGCTCCTCCGCAATTGTCTGAGACTTCTTCTGGCACTGCATGTTGAGAGGTAATGTACTCTCCCTCTCAACCACCAAGTATCCAACATTTGCCTTTCTCCTAAAGGCTTTGCATGCATCTTGAACCTCAAGAGCGTACAAGTTCTTGACTTGTGAATCAATCTGCTTCACTTGTCTCGTGGTGATGTGTCTAAGGAAAACCTTTCCCTTACTGAAGACTACATCATAGCCTTTGTCCTCCAACATCACGATCGATACCAAGTTCTTCTTCAATCCTGACACATACTTCACATCTGTCAAGGTGATGCGAGCTCCATTCTCCCTCTGAAAAGCAACGGTACCTTCACCTGAAACACGGTACCTTTCATCGTCACCCATCTCTATGCACATCTGGAGGTCCTTCTCCTCCAAGGTACTGAAAAAACTCTTATCACCGATCATGTGGAATGAGGTTCTACTAAATCAACCACAACCCATCATCGATGAAACCATGCATGCGATGAGGGTAAAATCCAATTCGAACTGAGAGGCCAATGCCTCACCTTCAGATCCTTCCGAGGATCCCTTCTTGGATTTCTTCAATGGATAATTAGTTGCATAATGGCCCACCTCATGACAATTAAAGCATCGCACTTTAGATTTGTCAATGTTCTTCCCTCCATGAGAAGAACTCGATTTGGGATGAGAATCCTTCTCCTTCCCTTTCCTTGCCTTACTGGCTAAGGCTACATTTTGTTCATCATCATGCTTTAATGAAGAACCATTTCTGGTGCTTCTCCTAATCTCCTCCTGCACCAGATCCAACCATAGTCTTTCCCAATCCGATAGTTTCTCTCTTCCATTCACTAAGTCCTGGTAGCTATGCCAACTCTTAAGAAGATCGAGGAGAGCGAGACTCACCATATCATCATCAGCTGTCGTGATTCCTACACTTCCATGCTCATCTCTGCAGGTGATGAGCTTGTTCAGATATGTAGAGATTGTGTTTCCCTTTTCACACTTGATTTTATAAAGCTTGTCTTTCAGTGCCAGCTTCCTCTGATCAATGCTGTTCTGATATAGATCCTTCAATTTCTTCCACATTGAAAACGATGTCTCCTTCCCATGGATACTCAAGAAAATATAGTCTTGAACTCCCTCTAGAAGAATCCTCGTCGCTCTTGCCACACATTTCTTCCAATCTGCCAATTCTTGGGCATTAGTTGTTGCTGTCTTGGGGACTTATTGATCAATGAAGTCCTTCAACCCGTTGTCCTCTAATACCGCTTCCATGTGATCCTTCCAGGTGTTACACTGAAATTTTTCACCATGACTATCTGCAGTTAATATGGCTCCATCAATAGTCATATTACCCTCCTTGTCAAGCCTCATACCTCTGCTCTTCATGTCAAACTTCAAAAAGAGAAAAGTCACTTAAAAACATGTTTATCTCTAGGTACGCAGGTTCTCTCTACCTTGCCTGCGTGTACGCACTCCAAACACACTGTACCTGCGTACTTGTACGCTCTGTAAGCCAAAGGATGGGTGCGTACCCCTGTAAAGCTCAAAAGGCGTGAGTTTCATCTTTAAAAAGTTACTTGTGGTCACTTCTAGAGCCTTGTAGAAGAGTGTTTGACGTGTATTGAGCGCCTCCAGATGGTTCATGCATCCCTATGATAGAGGAACTTATCCCATCAAGAGAGGAGCTACCCCATCCAAAAGAGGGAGTATCCCATTGATGTTGGAACTAAATAACTTCCTCTAGAATACTATAAATACAGGCATTGGGCCAGAGGAGGAAAGGTTGAAAGCTGAACATTCCAAAGGGTAAATGCTGCTGGAATTAGGACTTCCATTATTGACTTGTGAGGAGAGATCACTATCCTTTCTTGTTGCCATATTGGGAGTGGGTGAGCTTGTCAAAGTAGAGGAAATCTCTTGTTGGACCCTGGGAGGAGCTTGCACAACACCAAGGCTCAGGTTGTAATGGTTCCTTTTTTGTTTCCTTATACAAATAAGTCCATTCTTCTCAATGATTTGTTGTTAATGAATTATTTCATGTACTCCTTGGTCTATATGATGAATATGCTTTGTTTTTATGAAATATTCAGGTGTTATGTAATCGTTTGACTGTTAGTGTATGCAGGTCTTAAAGTGAAGGAGGAGCTCATCTGGATCAGCAAGGCTGGACTGCTACAACAAGCGTTGGACCTAAGGTAAGATCGGAAAACACTTTCTCTCATAGAATAACGTGTGTTTAGAGAATGATTGCTCTTGTTTGGTTTGTTTGTCACTAGAGAGTCTTAGACTCCTGGGGAGGTTAGGTTTGTCCGCAAAAATAACTCTTTCCGCATGACAAATTGGCGACTCCACTGGGGAATCCATTGATGTGATTGATTTTTCCTTTGAGCATTACTTTGATCTGAAAAGAGTCTTGTTTCTTTTGCTTTTTGGTTGCTTGAATGTGTTTTTGGGTGGCTTAGCTTAGGGTCGAGTTAGAACTTAGGTTTTCTTTGTTTTACAATAGTACGCACCCTCTGAGTTAGACACAGTGCGTACTTGTACGCACTGTATCTGTGTACACAAAGTGTGCACGCACCTGGTTAAACAGGTTGCCTGCGTACCCTGTTAAAATTCAAAAAATTCCCTTTTTTATCACTTTTTCCTTTTAGATTTTGTTTTTCTTAATCTTCACTGCCCAAATCCACTGGTTGACTGTCAAAAATCTTCACCTGCACTTGTTCCATTAGTGTCGAAAGTTTTAGTGAAATTCCTTGAGATTTTAGCCTTAGGGTTTTGGTTTTTATATTGGTC
>APFE030492111.1:1531-62924 GCA_000404065.3 Pinus taeda | reverse complement strand
GAGTTTCATCTTAAAAAAGTTACTTGTGGTCACTTCTAGGGCATTCTAGAAGATTGTTTGACGTGTATTGAGCGCCTCCAGATGGTTCATGCATCCCTATTATAGAGGAACTTATCCCATCAGGAGAGGAACTACCCCATCCAAAAGAGGGAGTATCCCATTGATGTTGGACCTGAATAACTTCCTCTAGAACACTATAAATATAGGCATTGGGCCAGAGGAGGGGAGGTTGAAAGCTGAACATTCCAAAGGGTAGATGCTGCTGGAATTAGGACTTCCTTGTAGAAGCTTGTGAGGGGAGATTACCATCCTTTCTTGTTTCATTTGGAAGTGGGTGAGCTTGTCAAAGTAGAGGAAAACTCTTGCTGGACCCTGGGAGGAACTTGCACAACACCAAGGCTCAGGTTGTAATGGTTTCTTTTGTTTCCTATTAATACAAATAAGTCCATTCTTCTCAACAATTTGTTATTAATGAGTTGTTTCATATACTCCTTGGTCTATATGTTGAATATGTTTTATTTTATGGGATATTCAGGTGCTATGTGATCGTTTGATTGTTAGTGAATGCAGGTTTCGAAGTGAAGGAGGAGCTCATCTGAATCAACGAGGCTGGACTACTACAACAGCGTTGGACTACAGGTAGGATCTTAAACACTTGATTTCTTGTATGATAAATGCATGTTTAGAGAAGGATTGCTCTTAATTGTCTTGTTTGTCACTAGAAAGTCTTAGGCTTCTAGGGAGGTTGGTTTTGTCCGCAAGATTAACTCTTTCCGCATGACAGACCACCTACAACACACCGCAAACAGAGACAGTCACATGATCGGTACACTGGATACATGGCTCTTGTGAGCAAATGTGTCGTGACTGAGCCATCCTCTTTCGAGGAAGCTATGGAGGATCCCGCATGGGTAGATGCCATGGGGGAAGAGTATGATTCGATTGTTAGAAACAGTGCATGGGAGATTGTCCCAAGACCGGAGGGGAAATCAGTGGTGGGTTCGAGATGGATCTACAAAGTGAAGCAGGCAGCTAACGGGAGTGTGGCAGCTGACGGGAGTGTGAAGAAGTACAAGGAAAGATTTGTTGCCCGAGGCTTTTCACAGATAGAGGGGATCGATTATGAGGAGACCTTTGCACCCGTCGCAAGATATTCTTCCATACGGACGATTCTTGCTCTCTCAGCGTAGATGGATGTGAAGACTGCGTTCCTCAACGGAGTCATTGAGGAGGAGGTGTACATAGAGCAGCCTGAAGGTTTCGAGATCTTCAACAGCGAGTCGCATGTGTGCAGGCTCAAGAGAACGATGTATGGCTTGAAACAAGCACCTCGTGCTTGGTACACACGAATAGACAGTTATTTCATCGGACTTGGATTCTCCAAGAGTGAGGCGGATGCTAACCTATACCAGATTGTGGTGGAGGTTAACTTGTTGATCATTGTACTTTATGTAGATGATTTGATTTTGATGGGAGATGAGTTGTTGATACTTTCATGCAAGGAGGATCTTGCTAGAGAGTTTGAGATGAAGGACTTGGGCCTCCTTCATTATTTCCTGGGATTGGAAATTTGGCAGTGAATGATGGACTATTTGTTTCTCAGGGTAAGTATGCCCGGGAGATACTGGAGAAGTTCAACATGCATGGCTGCAAGCCTGTTGATACTCCTCTTCCTGGAGGTTGGAGGAAGGAGGATGCTACTTCAGCGGAGGTAGTGGATGCCACTGTTTATTGATAGTTGGTGGGGTCTCTTATGTATCTGGTCAATACACGACCCGATATATGCTATGCTATTAACCAGCTTTCACAAGCTATGGTTAAGCCAACCAAGCTCTTCTGGAAGGCAGGTAAGAATGTATTGTGTTATCTCATAGGCACATCGGGATATGGATTGTGGTACAGACAAGAGGATGAGGTGAAGCTATGTGGCTTCACGGATGCAGATTGGGCAAGGAGCCCAACGGACAGAAAGAGCACATCTGGAGGGATCTTCAGTATCGGGTTGATAGCAGTTTCTTGGTACAGTAGGAAGCAAAGATCTATGACACTTAGTTCAGCAGAGGCCGAGTATATGGCAGCAAGTTTGGCTGCATGCAAGGCTATATGGATGAGGAAGATCCTGGTCAGGTTGTTCGGGTCACACTTGGAGCCTACTGTGATTTATTGTGATAACTAGAGTTGCATTAAACTCTCGGCTAATATAGTATTTCATGATAGATCCAAGCACATCGACATCAGGTACCATCATATCAGAGATTGTGTGCAGCGGAGAATCATGTTACTTTCGTACATTCCCACGGAGGATCAAGATGCTGATATCTTGACGAAGGAGCTCACCAGGAGAAAATTCGAATACCCTAGAGGCAGGATAGGGGTTGCAGATAATCCATTTCTTGTTGAGAGGGAGTGTTGAAAATGAAACAAGATGATGGAGCTTAGTGAAAAGAAGTCGCCTTCACTAAGTGGTCCCGCAGGCTATTTTTGGCGCAAAGTCTATTTTTAGACATATGGATTATGGTCTATGAGTTGCAGGATGCTATTTATGGATGATTGGTCATGTTGGTAAAAATATATGGACCTCTATTTTTAGACATATGGGCGGAGTCTATTTTTAGACTACCAGTCAAAAATAGAACAGTCGAATATTATTAGCTCTTAATAATTTGGACTATAAACATTATCTTATCCTCTTGCAGCACTTCAGTTCGAGCTACAGATGTGGCACATGCAACTGCCAGAAGGAAATACATTTTTCCTATGGGTTAGTTGAGCTATTTCATGATGGACTTCAGTTAGAACTCAAGTAATTGAGTTTGGTGGAGTTGATTGAGGAGTTGATGGGGTTGTGTTCAGTTTGACTTAGTTGAACTAGTTGTATTTAGTCTAACTGACAAATACACTAGTGATGAGTGGTGTGAATTAATTATTGATTAATTCACTAATTACTAACTCATAAATCAACTAAAGAATACATCAGTTAACTCAGTGCATGGACAATTTAGTAGAGACAAGTGTTAGAGGTGGGTGAAAGAGTGAGACTACTATCAGTTGTGACTATAGATGTGCATGAGATTTGCACAATCATTGATTGAGATTGCAAATGAGGATTGTGCAGTACAAGCTAAGGGAATTCAAACTTGGATCAGATCTATTCTCAACAAGTATTGTGCAGTGGAGGCAGGAAAACAGCGGAGGAGATTTGAACCTGTGACTTGATTCAGATCTGAGCTAGTTTGTGTGTAGCATGTGGAGATAGTACTGAGTACTTGTGAGAAGTATTGTACTATGTATTGTTACATGTTCTCTATCATAATAATATACAGATAGTTGGGGGTTTTCAGCTGTATGCTTTCCCTGTTACATATTGTGTTGATATGTGTGATTGATGTTTCAATGTGCGCATGTGATTGTTTCTTAATTCCGCAAATTGATGATCAACGTAGAGGAGGTTATGTATTATGCATGCATTCCGCAAATAGTGTATAATCAGGATAATCTCTATGAATAAGTGTCATATTATTCAAAATTTCTACAAAATCAGCCTCCAGATCAAGGCATTGGGGCAGTGCGTGGAGGATATCAGGGGCACGGACGAGGCCGAGGAGGAGGAGGACCTGGAAGAGGTCGAGGACAAGTTATTTGCTACAATTGTAGAGTGCAAGGACAATATGCATGGGAATGTACGAGCCATAATTTCCCATCTTGTCGATACTATACTTAGTTTGACCACGTAATAAAATAATTCCCTATATTGATAGTTAAGATGTAGGAGAATAAGGCACAGCCTCAACAACCCACCCATAATTTATAGATGATGAGGGCCAAGCCCCATGAGGAGGATCCCAATGTGAATATTATGCTCCAAAGTAGAATGATGAATGGTGATGATAAAGGAAAGCAATTTGAAGAAAGTGAGTGGGTTCACAAGGCTCTAGAAAAAGAAGCTTGGTTTGACCTAGAGCGCAAAGGAAACGTTCATGGAAGCAAGGAAAAGCTTCGTTGAGGCCTCTACCTCAGGAAATCAAGACAAGTTATATGAAGAAGTTGATTCCTCCATGATTACCACTTTCTTGGAGACTTGTATGAAGCTTCTATGCAATAGAAAGGCAGTGAAAGGGCTACAAGAACTGATAAATAAGTGTGCTGGTAAGGAATGTGCTCTCGAAGGACACCGCGTAATTAGGAAGATAGACAAACACAAGGTGAGAATAGGGTGCGAGATGAGGCTTACCACACAAATAGGAAAGTATGAAATGGATCAAGTTATTTTGGATCTAGGGTCGGGTGCAAATGTTTTGCCTAAACAGACATGGGAAAGAATGGGGAGACCTATGCTACAATGGTCCCCAATTCAGCTGAGGATGGAAAATCAACAGAATATTATCCCTATGGGGAGATTACATGGAGTGACTGTAGATATAGAAGGAGCAAGAACGTCGACTGATTTTTAAGTAATAGAGATTTTTGATGACATCATTCCATACCCCGTGCTCTTGGGAATTGATTGGGCCATTGATATGAACGGGGTAATCAATTTAAAGAAATAGATGATGTCGTTTGAAAAGAAATCACTCCGCGTAGTATTCCCATTGGACCCTGTAGAAGGACCGCACTACATTGAACTGGTCTATGATTATGAGGAAAGTGATGATGATTTGGACCAGATCTATAAGATAATAGTGTGAGATCAAGACTTGGTTAATCCGATAGTTGTTGGGCAAATTACATGGGACCATGAAAGCTCCTATACGTCAGATTCAGATGAAGAATTGGAGCACTAGCAGAATAGGTTGCACAAAGTGTCTATATTGCGTTGTAATATGATGACTAAATATCTACTCTGTGTATCATCCGAGGTAAGAAGTTTGCCTTATTATGATGGTCTAACTGATGTAGATAAATTTCTGGTTACATTTGAAAGGGAAGTACCGAAGAAGCATCGCTTCCAAGTGCTAGATTTGGTTCTCTGCGCTACACCTGCACGGTGGTGGGGTACGCATAAAGATAATTTTGATGAATGGTGCAAGTACATAAGAATGATGAGATTGCATTTTGGTCACTTGAAACTTCATTTAACTGAAAAATACGCTGGGAGAAATGATCTGTGTGATCATTTAGAAAATGGACTAAGGTTTATGATGGAGGTGCAGCTGGAGTGGGTGCATATTTTCTATCACACTTTGAACATCGTTCCTATGAATTGGTACTTGGAAATAGACCTACACCACGGTACTGCAGAATGGGACATCTTAAGAGAAGTATTTTTGATGACCTTCAACTTTGAGGATGGGTTCAAAAGCATCGACGAAGCGTTGCAAGAGGTTAAGGCAAGAATCTTCAGAATACCGCAAGATCCTTTAGACTTGATTCACCCAAATTAGAGCACCTAGCTGCACCATGCGCTGGAATGATACAATGTGACCGTTGAAGAAGATGATGAGGATCCAAGGAATATTAACATCCCAGAGCAGAGGGCCACCGCGAAGTTGAGGGACCACAGATAGAGAATCTATACATCACTGCACCATTGAAGACTAGACAAGTGAACATTGGCACAGAAGCAGAGCTGATATTTGTGAATATTGGAGATTATTGGGATGATGCCACAATATATAAGGTCATTGAGTTGCTCCGCGAATACCAGGATTTTTTCCCCACGAAATTTTCAGACTTGAAAGGTATCATAGGAGACTTGGGCGTGATGAAGGTTACCTTGAAGCCGGACACAAATTCGATCAAGCAGAGGCCATATCGCCTTAATCCCAAGTATAAAGAAAAGGTCTGCTTGGAGTTGGACAAAATGCTTGTGGTGAGTATTATTGAACCAGTGGAGGAATATGATTAGGTGAGTCCAACGGTCATTCAAGAAAAGAAGCAAAAGGATGAAATAAGAATTTGCGTAGATCTCAGGAAGCTTAATGATGCTTGTGTTCATGATCTTTTTCCAACTCCTTTCATAGATGAGGTATTGGATAATGTTGGAGAGGAGGCCTACTCATTCACTGATGGGTTCTTTGGATACCATCAGATTAATATTGCACTAGAATACAAGAGTAAGACCACCTTCGCGACAGAGTGGGGATGTTTCCAATATACAGTGATGACTTTTGGACTTAAGAATGCACTAATGATCTTCTCGTGCGTAGTCATCATGGCATTCAAAGAATTCATTCACAAGTTCTTGGAGGTATATTTTGATGATTGGACATTGTTTGGGCTAGTGAAGCACCATGTAGCCAGTTTGCGCTTGATGTTGGATACATGTAGAAGGTATCAGATTGCGTTAAACCTGAAGAAATTCTTGTTCTTCTTCCCTTTCAGAATCTTGCTAGGTCATGTGGTATGTAGGAAAGGACTTATGGTGGACCCTTCTAAGATCATAGTAATAATTAATTTGGTGGCATCGAGAAGTGTTAAATAGCTGCACGCAACGCTGGGTACTATTAGAAGTTCAGTAAAATTTATGGTCAGATTACTGTGCCTATGGTGAAACTGTTGAAAAAGGACACTACATTCTGTTGGGATGAAGAATGTCAACAGAGCTTGGATGTAGTGAAGGAGAAAATGGTCACTGTGCCGATCCTAGTCTTCCTGGATTGGAAGAAGGAATTTCATATGCATGTGGATGCTTCATGTATTGTGCTAGGAGCAGTACTGACATAGGCTGGTGAAGGAGAATTGGATCACCCTATAGCATTTGTGAGTAGGAATGGTTGAAATGAAATACTCAACGACCGAGCGCGAAGGATTGGCTATGGTGTACATGCTCCAGAAGTTCAGACATTACCTGCTAGGCGAACATTTCAAGATGTACACAGACCATTCTGCATTGAAATATTTAGTTAATTAGCCTGTGTTGGGGGGGAAAGTATGCAGATGGTTGTTGTTGTTTCAGAAGTATGATTTTGAGGTGATTGTGAATCTAGGAAGGTTGAATGTCAGGCCAGACCATCTATCATGCATTGGAACTAGAGAGGAGCCTACCAATTTGGAGGAAGGGTTGTTTGACGCACAACTCTTCGTGGTGTGCATAGTGGATAATCACTTTGCGGAAATTATCCACTTTTTGACTACGAGGACGACTCCAGAAGGATACAGAAGTCAGCAAAAGAAAGAATTGGTGGTGCGTGCGACAAAATTTTCATTTATTGCAGGCCATTTGTATAATATGGGATTAGATGAAATACTTCGACGCTATGTGCCCAACTTTGAAAGAAATAGTATCCTCGCTAAATCTCATGGAGTAGCTGCAGGAGGGCATTATGCAGGAAAAGGAACAATGCAAGAGATTTTGCGCACTAGGTTGTGGTGGATGATGTTGCATAAGGATTCTAAAGCATATTGTAGGGCATGCTACGCATCTCAGAGGATGGGCAGGCCATCACGGAGGGATGAGCTACCTTTGAAAATGCAGGTGTCATTGAAGTCATTTGAAAAATGGGAAATCAATTTTGTAGGACCGATTCAGCCTCCAGGAAAGAAGACGGGTGCACGGTATATCATCACCGCGACTGAATATTTTACCAGATGTGCAGAGGCATGCCCATGAAAGACTGCACCGAGGAAACAACAACAAAATTCTTGTTCGAATATGTGTTGACCATGTTTGGTTTCCTGAAGGTTTTGATCAGTGATTTTAGAACATATTTTCTGAATGAAACGATCAGCACGCTAACAGAAGAGTTCCAGGCTTATCACCAAAAGAGTATGATGTATCATCCTCAGGCCAATGGCACAATCGAGGCTTTTAATAAGATATTGGAGAATGCGCGGATGAAGGTTTTCAACGCGCACTGAAATTATTGGGATGTGCACGTACCGGCAGTGTTATGGGCATACATAACTACTTGCAAAAAGCTTACTGGTCAGACACCTTTTCGGTTGATCTATGGTGTGGAAGTTGTAATGCCTATGGAGTATATCATGCCTAGTCTACACATAGCGGCTTTCACAGGAATGGTGGACCGTGGGGCCTTATAATATCATCTCGCACAGCTAATGGAGCTCGAGGAAGATAGGCTTTTGGCTGGATTCCATCAATAGGTTCAGAAGGAACATGAAAAATCTTGAAACGATCTGCACATAAAACTAAACACCTTCAAGGTAAATGATTTGGTTTTATTATATGACAATAAGTTTGATAAGTTTCCAGGAAAATTTCAGATGCACTAGCAGGGGCCATATGTTATCAAAGAGATTACAGATGGTGGAGTAGTTTAGCTTGCGAAGTTGAATGGGGATCCATTTCTGGGAAGGTTAAATGGACGTTGATTGAAGCCATACACCAGGGATCTAGCCTAATGAATACATGATAGTAGCATAATATTAGCGCTTTAGGTAGCTACAAGGAGGCATGAGACTATAAACTACACTGCTCAGTTTATAGAGCTACACGATAGGGGGGCTTCCCGAAAATGACTAATGTCACAATACCAGAAGAAGTGAAGGGAGTTGCGCTATAAGAGGAGAGACCATGCAACGCATCCAGAAAGTAACCGTTACAGTCACTCTTCATGATTTGATTGCCAGGAGATGATTAAGAGGAGTGGGGGAGCGACATTTAAGGAATTTTAGGCTGAAATCTTTGGAGATTTACCGCCAAATCATCATTTATGAACGGATTTTTGGGGGAACAGTCGAATTTGAATTCAAATTTGCCTATACATTACGCATGGCCATCAAGCGAAAAACACTTTGCATCCTTAAAATTTTTGTGTTGAGCTGTCGATTATTTATGAATCCTCAGATTTTCATTGATTTAGTCGCTGCTTTTGTAGTTGATAAGTTACCTGAAGATACCTAACGGTTTATTCTCATCACGGTGTCTGGACCAAGAGAGACTGTTAGTACTCGAGGGGCTATCGCCTCTGAGGGAGCTGCTCCAAAGCTAATGAGCAGGGAGGCTCCAACTGATGTGCCTATGACGCCGAGGTCGCCTTGGCTGAAGCCTTCACTAGTAAGAGAAGTACCAAAACCTAAGAAGGACAAGTGAAAGAAGCCCATTCCGGTACGCGAGTCATTGAGGAAGCATGCTGCTATCCTGGCTCAAAGGAAATAAAAGCCGAGTGCTAAGGATAAGGGGAAGGTGGTGGATTTGGAGGCCAAAGAAGGCACGAAGGACATAGACACCGAGGGGGTGGATCCAATATCCAAGTTGCCAGATTATATCCCTCCCCGCAAGGGAAAAGTGAAAGTCCATAAGGACCCAGATGCAGGAAATGTCCTCCTCAATACACCCCTGTTACCAGAGAATATCACTTTTGAAGGTCCAGGCTTGGCGTGGATTCCCCATCTCAAGCTAGAAGACTAGGACCTGGCAAACCATGAGAGGTTGCCCCACTTGGCAATAGAAAACTACATGAAGAGGATGTTCTACAAAGAATTAAGTGTCACAGCACTGGAGCCAGTGGAGTGGATTCGTGGAGTGAATCAATCAGGGTTGTTGAACCTGTTATGGGTGCCCCACTACCAGTACTCCAACATCAAACTAATTGTGATCAAGCAGTTGCTAACTCTAGTGCATGATGGTTGTTTGTGGCTGAGTGCACCAATCCCCATTACCGATATGCTGATCCATCAGATCACGCTGTTTCCGCACTCAGGGTTGAATACGGCCAAGGAGTTTGGCAGAAAGAAGAGTGAGTGCAACCTTGTTGGGAGAATGAAGGATAAATTCAAGCTTGAAAAGAAGTCACGCAGGTACTCTATTACCTAATTCACTGAACCCGCAGTAAAGATTGCCACATAGATACTCGCTGGCAAGGTTATGAGAAAATGTCACACAGACGAGGTTCTGGTGCCAATGATCTCTTTGGTTGCATAGTGCGCAGAGGGCGTGCAATTCAACTAGGTGCACTACCTTTGTAGTGAGTTCCTCGCGAACTGTTGAGGGGCGCAAGATGAGAGTAAAACATTCCACTATTCATGGTTGTTTCTCTCCATTGTGCTCGTTACTTGGGATCTGTCGGAGGACAGTTAGTTTCCTCCCGTGGATAAGGATTTTCCAGAGGTTGTAAACTTTGCATCCCTCTGGGCATCAAAGGATGCCACGTGTGTCACAAAGACCAAATTCTTTTGGGTGTTGATGGAGGTGAGCATTCGCATGGCCATCAACCAAAATCCACGGTTGTCTCCAATCGTATTTGAGAAACTGTCGGGGTACTCAGAGTTTAAAGATGGCTTCCACCACATATACATCCGGGAGCGAAAGGATTTGAAACAAAAATGGTTTGACATTGCTTACCTCTCTACAGATGATGCTATTGAGGAGGTTATCAAGAAATGGCCGAGAGAGTGGCACTCTCCATCCGATCTAGCTGTAGGTACTAGCAAGTCTGTGGAGAAGAAGAAGAAGGAAGCAACCAAGTAGAAGGTCCAGCAGTTGGGTGAGAAGCGGAAGAAAGAGGCTATTGAGAAGGCCAGGGTGGAAGCAGAGTGCGTCGCGAAGCAACAGGCTAAACAAGGAGAGCATGACTCTAAGCGCAGTGGTAAGTATCCTTCTCCCCAAACAGAGGAGGAGGAACAATCAGAGCAAGGCGACAATGGTCAGGAGGGGCAGAGCGCTACCTTCCATATTAAATGGTATAGGGAGCAAGGGAAGGAAGGGTCGTAGAAGAAATCAAAAGCGACCAAGCCGTCGCTGGATTTGATCACTCTGACTGAGGGTGACCTTGATGATATTGGCGAAAAGGTACATGATACCATTGCAAAACTGATGCAGTAGTTTGAGCAGCAACAACAACAGACTTTGAGTACCATTCAGAAGGATCTGCATGACCTGTAGATGCATACAAATAGGGTCTAGGTAGGCATAGGGCAGATTAGCGTTGCACCAACAAGTTTAACACCGGGGACCATTAAGGCAGAAGAGGTAGTTCGATCACTGGATCTCTGGGCAGTCACACTGTTAGATGGCTCCTTGAGCATAGAGGCAGTCGATGACAAGGCTACAATGATTTATTTGAAGAACATCGGCCTCAACCTAGTTGTGCTCCCGAATGAGTATCTTCACACATTGCAAGCAGATGTGACAACATAATTTCGGGCGTAGGAGCAATGTGCACTAAGCCTCATAAGTGAGTATCGAGTAAACAACGAACAAATGTTCGTTGAGAAGTTAGAGGTGCTAGAGGCACATACAAAAATTCAGGCTCATAACACCCAACTTGCAGCCGTGGCGGCAGAAGCCTGCAAAACAATACCTTAACTGCATATACCGGGGGAAGCGTCGTTGGAGGCAAAGATCAAAAAGTTGGCTATAGGCATGTGCGATGCCAAGACATAAGTGGCTAGAGTTCAGTTTGAGCTGAACTTAAAGATCATAAAATTGGAGTTGAAGTCACAAACTTCAACTCCGCCATAGGTAAGGGAACAATGTGAAGCCGCTATGAAGGATGGAGTCGTGATGGTGGATGCCACAGTGGTGGACTGCACCATGCCATTTGAGCAGGAAATGGAGGTAGTCACATCTCTACAGGAAGATCCCACCCTGCAGGTCTTGAATACAGAAGTCTGCGAGCTCCAACAACAATATGATGAAGTGAGGGTGACGGTGCGCATGTTGCTACAGGACAATGCCTTGCCAAGCTGCAGGAGGAAAAGTAGCTGCTTACACAGGTGGAAGCAGCGTAGAGGAAAGAGGTCATTCTCAAGGCTAGATTAGGGCCCTGGTTGGATGAAGCCTACATCATCTCTGCCAATATTCAAGAGAAATGGGCAAACTTGTAGAATACGCAACAAAAAACCTAGTAGGACAGTGCAGGACCAACCACAGAGCAACTGGTAGAGCAGATCAAACAAGTAGCCACACAGAGCGTGACCAAAGTAGTAGTTGCACAAGTGGAGCTGGGGGACCTTCGCAGTAAGATCTCCGTGCCAACAGAGTGACTCGAGTTCGAGTCACAATCTTTGTGTTGGGGGCTTGTTGGGATGGGGTCCCCTAGGGTCAATTTTGGGGAAAACGCCCAAGTTTTATTGTATGAAGATGTAAAGTCTCTGCAAGTTGTGGTTGCAGAGCGCGTAGATAGTTAAAGAGTCATAAAGGGTTTTACCCTTATTTATGTAAGTCAAGTCGCTTTTTGAGGATCTACCCATAGTTCGCGGACCGTGGGATTGTATAAATAAGTGTGTCTTATGATGTCTAAGGGAAGTAATAAAAGATGAAGATGTAATGGGTTAGTAGAAGGAAAAGCGTATAAGTCTTAGAGTAGAAGGAAGGCTTTGCATCTGTGTGTGAAGAGGCTTAGAGTAGAGTCTGCAACTGAGTGCACGAACCCCTGCAGTTGAATGCATAGGGAAGTCTTGAGTCTATAAGCTGAACTGAATGTTAATAAAGAAGATTATTGCAAAAATTTCTGTGTTTATCTCTTTACTTCTATTTTATATGAATGCGCTTATGCTACGATGAATGATGGGTTATGAAATAATGATGTATTGATGCATGACTTTACGCGACTTATGTTGTTACTTGAACACAATTAATTTTAACTATTTATGCGAAGATTATCCTGTCGTATGTTAAAGTTATCAAATGCTTAAGAAGATCTAAGTAATTACTGGGTTAAGAGTAATCTTTGATGCATGTAAGTAGTTGACTCATCTACTCGGGCTCCGTGAAAGACAGTCATAGACCTTTTGCGGAGGTCTAGAGGCTGACTAAAGGAGTTATATCGATAAGCCATAAAGGCTTATCAATTTGCGCGAAGTCAAATTTAGGGCTTAAAATAGAATCACGCGATCTCTGGGTGCGGAAACTTGTTTCCAACATCCCCCCCATACTGCTTTGGGTGAGACTTCAGTTTGCGCTCCGCAGATTGATGCCGAAAGGGCCAGTGGTGTAGGGATTTGTTTGGCACAACTAACTCTGAACTTAGGTCAGGATCCACTAAGCCAACAATTTTTCTTCCATTTAGGAAGCCCATACTCCACCTACCTACCTACTATGCAGGCCATTAAACCTAGTTAGAAAAACTAGTGGCATATTAAATGAACATCCTGAGCTCATCCAGTTCCCAAGAAAATCCTCCTCCAACTTTGAATCCATGTCCACTCCTCTTAGTCAATCAATGTTTATGTTTCCACCTTATTTACATGAATTACAATTCATAGTAATATTTACAAGATGGGTAGAAAAAATGGCTATCACAACGCCATTGATAGACTAAATGACCATTAGATCTCATCACCTACTCATTAATACATAACATATAAATTAAACTCATAAGATGTAAGATGACCTACAATCATGGGTATGGCAGTGAGCTTCCCAATTTATAAACATATAATATATTTAAGAGTATAGAAGATAACACAGTAACTGGGTGAACTTTAGAAAAATAGTCATGATCATGGATTTCATGAAGATGGAAACTTTCATACAGTTTAAGCAATTCAATATCATCATAAATATATATAAGACAACTTGTCAACCATGAATATGGAGTAATTAAGACATTCTTTCATGGAAATATAAGACCATCTATCAACCAATAACATAACAAACATAACCATCATTAATCATTCAAAAATGCATCAATCATTTTACTTATCTGAGTGAGTTAGATTAGCGGGTAACTAAAGAAGGGACTTCCACTCTCCACCCAATCATATGCTAACTACATTGTAATCTCTCTTGCAGTGGACCACCCTGAGATGGACCCAAAGTTTGAGAAAATTCTTGCATAGGGGAATTCATACTAATGGTTGGGTCCAATGCTTAAGATATGGAGTCCACTATCTAGGTGGTTCATCAACTACTCTTTGGTAGTAAGCACCACAATGGCTCACTTACTTTCGGAGTTTCAAAATACAAGGATTAAGCCAAATTTCATGGGGGGTATATCACTTAGTTCCAAAGAATTTAATCCACTATGAGGGTGGTTCATAAGTTAGTTAATAATCACTTAGCAAGCACTAAGTGACTCATTAGCCCAACTACAAGCACCCAATAGTTTAATCAATCATTGAGCTTTACATTGGTCACACAGGCTTAGACAAGGAGTCTAATGGTTCTTAAACATAGTCACAAGGATTATCACCCAGGGTTACAAAGTACAAGATCATAGGCAACTCCAACATTGCCATGATATGCTCCAAAACTCCACAATGCCTTAAATCAAAAGGAAAGGGAGAACCAATTCCCACTCAAGGCCAACAATCAATCCAATCGAAAATATAAAAAAATAGAAAGAGTACATGCAATCCAAGGGCCAACCGCCAAGATTCTAGTAGTAAAATACGACCCAAAGCAAATATGAGAACTTGATTGAGCCAACACGAGTGAGAGATAGTGTGTGTGCCCCAATGCCCTCTATTGGACATGTATATATAATTTTCATCTTCTATTCATAAGTTCTCGATAGAGCCCCACCTTGGCCTTTCTAAGTGTTCTCCAGAGTGTGGCTTGGCTCTCCCAAGTGTTCTCGAGAGTGTAGTTTTGGATCTTTGACGCTTTTCTCCCTGATTTTCCAAAAGGAAAGGGGAATGGACACCACCTTCCCTTCCACCACCCTAATCTAATATCTTTAAGACCATAAAAAAACTAATCCACTCCAGTTCAACCCCAATAACATCGTCCTAAAACCTTCCAAACAGTGGCTTTGTGAATTTGCAAGTAACTTTAGCATTTAAGTCCACTGGTATGGGTCACGGGTAGGTGAGAAAGCAAGTGGATTTAGGCATCGAATTTGGCTAGGCATGGATTAAAAAAAATACAATTAGGTAATCTCCCCTCAGACCAAGGATCCGTATGGTTGTCCCTTTTTCAGTTGTGTTAATTAGTTTTTAAATATGAATTTGTAGGTGTTTAATTAGAGTTCCATCTAGTCATGATTCTACACGTTGGTGTTACCATCACAATTATCATTACAAGAGAAAAGGTAGAACAAGGGGATGCTATAGTAACCAATAAGGGTTGTGTGGATACTTTGTAAATGACCAAGGGCCATTATGTTCTAAACACGCCAATTGGGATGAAAACAATGTAAAAAGAATTTAGCTGGAGTTGTTCAATACAAGTGATTTAAATTGGGTACTAGGCCAAGCTTGAGTTGTCCATATTCATATTGTAATTTATTACTTGTGGTGTACACTTGTAATTGAAATTCTGGTTAATTATATTATTCCACTAAAGACTTAACTAATAAAATGTAAGCATAGTCCAGGTTGAATACAACTGAAGTGAGCATACTTTTGGAAGAAAAAACATTAGTGTCGCACAACTAAAGGATGTCAACACACTTGTGCCTAAAAAGGGTCCTATGTGATACTTGTCCTCCAAGGTGCTCAACATTTGTCTCTTTCCCTTTTATTTCATTTTGAATCTCAAATGATTAAGTTTCTTTAACATATCTATTTTTGACCTCATAGATCTACTGTGATCTCTCAATTCTACAAATTCCATTATTAAATTTATATAATTTTATAAAAGAAACTCCAATTCACATTAACACTTTATGTGTGACCCACAATATATTCACATAAATGAATCCCCAATTAACGTTGTCCCACACTTCTAAAACTCATATTACCAAAAATAATCAATATATAAAATCTTTGTACCTCATAAAGTGTGGATGTTAAGGCACCTCAAAAATAGTAGTATTAGAACATGTGGAGGAAAGGTCTTCCCCATGATTATTAATCACTATTCAAATCATCAAAGCTAATTCACCGAAATTAAAAGAGTTGGGAATAAAGGTCTATGCATTGATTAATCATTATTAAGGAGAATATCTTGGATTGAAGACCCTGAAATTGTGATCGTTGGAAACCAATTGCCTACCACAACTCTTATTACGATGATTGAAGTCATTTTGAGAATTGGGTGATGTAGTTTTGAGTATTTTATAGGGTGGAAGGGTTAGTCATCTCCTTGGGAAGCCCCACTCTACTAATTACAAAATAGAAGTAGTACGATATCTCCCCGCGACCAACTTTACTTTTATATATATATATATATATATATCCAATAATTTCCCATAACGTTATTATATCATAAAGTTATATTATTTCACATAATGCTATTATATCATTAAATTACTATTTGTTTATATAGTTTTAACACTATTTAATTTTAAGTTTAAGTTTACAGTAAAGTTTCCATTCATTAACTCCCATATCATTACTTAAATAATGCTATTTAAATGGTATTTCTTATTTGAAGTATATTTTTCTATTATATTGGTAAATTTATTCTCTTATGAAATTAGTGCATATTTTTTTATTAATATTTCAGAATAAAAAAAAAATAATATATTTATTATTCATTGAATTCATAGTATATATATTATTTTTTAATTACAATTTCTTAGATATATTTGTTAAGAGCTATGACATTCTATCAATTCATAATATAAATTAGTCAAACATAAAAACATTCAAAGTTCCAACAATCACAATAGTCTCAATTTTAGAAAATGTTGTCGATAGTCACCTTAAGAATATTAATGACCATTTTGTAATCACTAAATATCTTATAGGCAAGAGTAATGCCTACTTTGATCTTTTCTCAGCATCAACTTTGTGTTCCTTGTGGATATGTGATATCTCCAACTCAAAAATTTCATGGAATTCTTTGTTACCAAAAATTTAGGGCCAAGACGTGTAATGTATCGATATCTAAGAACCAATCAATAACCACTAGAGAATTGCCAAAGATTTGTAAGCACTTCACCTTCCTAGACATTGCAAACTCAAGGATAAGCCAAAGCCCAATTAGTTTTTCTTTATTATTAGTTCCAACCCTATGTTAAAATGGAACGTGTGATAGTTGTTTAGGTGAAACACAACTCTCGTTCAACATATGTCCTTGACATGACTTTCGGCTCTATCAAAGAAGGCCCAAATCCCAAAAGTATCTATCATATAACAATTAATTATTTCTATTCATTATGATTATAAGTAAGTTGTAAATGTATAATTGAATATTTCAAAATTCCGATAATTCTTTTTAACTTTCCGTGAGAAATTTGTTTTTAGATTTAGTTAATAGTGTAGAATAAATTATTTTATTTTTGAAATTGTTTTAAATTTTAATTAATATAATTCTTAGAAGTATTTTTACAATTTAGTAATAATAAAATGCTATAATAAATTATATATATCCTTAATTTAAATAATAAAAAATTCAAAAATAATAATTTGTCTCAATTTCAACTAGTTATATATACACATAAATTAAAATTCAATAAATCAAATCAAATTCTTTACAACACGCTAAGAAAATTGTAGAAAACAACATTATGTAAACTTTTCTGAGATATACTTATTTTGTCTAGCCTCTTCACATTTCTCATTCATATGGCTTTAAATTGGATAAAAGCATAGGCATTGGATTCCTGTTCCTAATAGAGAATGAGTGATCTATTACATAAGAAGTATTTAACCTGTGCACTTATAGCTTATTACATTTTAAAATGAGTGCCACCAATAATAGATATGTACTTTAATTTATGATAATGGATGTAAAGAAACAAACATATATTTCATAACTTTTATTTTATCAACAATAATTCCTTGTAATTAGTATCTATTACAATAACCACAAAGTCCCTTGTGTAGTCATGAAAATATGTTAATTTGTGAAAAAAACATCATTAAAAGTTATGAGTTATTATGTTACTGTATAGTGACATTTAATCATTGTGCTAGAACAATAGTTTCACTGTATAAAGAAATTCAGATTTTTTTGTTAAGCTCTTTATAATGTTCACTTTAGGGATAAACACATTTGTACCAAATTTTTTGGCTTACGTAATACAACAACCCCCGCTAGGGCTACGGGCTCTAACACAATACGGCAGTTGTGTGCCTATTCTATCTTTGTTAATATAAAGAACACATGTTATCTTATATAGTTTTGGCTTGGTTTAAAACCTTAATCCCTTAACACGTAATGTGATTTGAAGTAACCTAACCCCTTTCTATCATCAGGTTATATTGTGACATATTCTTGGAATTCTTTGGAAGCTCAACTGTCATGCACTAGGCCTTGTGACATCAAGAGTAAACACTGATGAGGTGTTTTCCGATCCACGACTTTTTTTGATAGGGTTTCCATTCGACAATCGAAAATATATGAGGTTGGTTATGGGCTACGACCTCTGCCCCATTGCACTAGGGATTTCATTTTCGTTCTTCGAACTAGAAATTGGAGTTCTGCAACTTACCACCAAACCCTAGGTCAGGTTGGCTTAATAATGATGGTTTCGGTCCATAAAGGTATGATTTATTGTCTACTGGTTTCCATTTACTCTTATGGTGAAATTTCTCTGAGTTGAATCTTTTATTTGCAGTATTAACCCCTTTTTCTTCACTGTTTTAATTCCAGAGCTAGAGGACTTGGACAAATTTTGTTACTCGACAGAGGCAATGGAGGTTATGGCCTCGCTTCCCTCTTTAAGGTGCTAAGGATAGTTTTTTTCTGGTTTATCATCTATGGTTTTCAAATTTTATCAGTCTCTGGACCTCTTCTAACTCTACGTCTGGCCCAGAGTGGTGTTGACTTGCTTTGGTTCTGTTGTAGTAGCTACAACCCCTCCAAAATTTTGCCTTACCTTCGTTTTGGAGCCTCCCTACCAACCTTTCACAAAACCTTGTCTTGATTTGTCAAGTACACAAGTTTCATTGTTTTTCTTGCACAAAGATAGTCTATCGATCAGAGCTTGATGCATTCCCCTCACAGGCTGATCACTCGGACTTGGTCCAACTACAGGCTAAGAAACTCCCCCAAGAAATTGCACAATTCTGGAGGGAAACCAACCTTCCCTTCAGAAACTACACAATTTTGTTTGGCAACCTGCTGGGCCTCAAAATTGTGCAACCCTGCCAGTCAAGCTTCACCCAGAAAACTGCGCAATCCTTCCCAGCAGGCCTACTCAGTTCAGGAATTGCACAATCCTGGGCAGCAATCAGTTGATTTGCCTAGAAATTGCACAAATCTCCTGGGTAGCCAGCCCAGCTCCCATCCAGAAATGTGCATTTTCTCCCAACAGTTGAGCAACGTCATGCATGAGGAGTCGGGTTGACTAGTTCCACCCGGGACTAAGGAAACTTGACTTGCATGCATGACTTGCTTTTTCCTAGAATAGAAAAAGGAAACATGCAAAAAGCATCCCATGATTCATGGAGCTATTTTTAGCAGCCGAAGATTACATGCAAAATCATTTTAGAAACTTTCCTCCAAGTGTTGCTTTTTCGTATATTTGTGGCATGCGCGTCATGAGCTCTAACTTATTTATTCGACGCATCACAGCTCATTATTTCACATCGATCTTGGAGATTTGACATCCCATAGCACATCCAAGACTCTTTGACACATCCGACTCATCTATTCACGGGTAAGTGGTCTCAACTTGTCTTTTTCAGCATTTATGTTTCTTTTTGTGTTTTTGCTTATGTGAGTGTTATTTTCTTGATTTCTTTGAACGCTTGCTGTGATTTACATGCATAATAGATTATACTAGCACTGTTTCAGTTTTCATTGCTATCTCACTGCTGTCGCATGCATGAAACTGTTTTGCTCGAATGGTCGCTGATTTGGCGACTCGCTTCACTCACATGCATGATCTTTTTACTGAATATTTCATTTAATGTTTGCATGCACAATCAATCACTTCTAATTTCACTTAATGTCACCATGCATTCACCTTTATATTTGTTTTCAGTTTCCTGTCGGCGGGTCTGGCAGCCTTGGCCTAGACTCTACCTCACCTAGAAAACATAGAGCAATCTGGAGAAGGAAGGCTCTATCTTACTCTCCATAAATGCACATTTCTGCCCAGGCACTGTCCTCCGGGGCTGCTTTGCGCATTTCTGAGGGACAGTGACTGCTGGCACAGAAAATTGCGCAATGTAGTCCTTGAGCCTGCAGTCATTTCCAGTTGGAATTGCACATTGCATAATCCCAATAGTCAACAGTCAGTTTGGATTGCACATTGTGAAAATCCAGGAGCTAGTATTGCCTCCTAGATACCCATACTACCTTTTGCGTAGTTCTGGAAGCCAGTCAACCAGCTTGCCAGAAAAAATTGTGCAATATTTTCCTATCATTCCCTAGGTATGTGTTATGTCATTCCCTGAATTTGTGTTGGTTTTCGCTGACAAATTTCTTGCCATGCATGTTGCTTTGTCTCCAGATTCTTCAGGTGTTCATTCACCTCTTATAAGTACAAGATCAATGGCTTCCAAGAGAGAAGGATCAAAGGACAGTGACGAAAGTGCAACTAAAGCAGCAATTGAGTAGGTGTCCGCATGTCTACCGATCTATGAAGATACCAAGCTATTTCTAGACAAGGAAATCAAGTTGAAATGGCAAGAGGTCAATGAAGCATTTTTAGGAACTTTTGGGGAAGACCTCGAAGACCATCAGGTGTATGTGAACATTCACAAGTCTGGCTTGTATCGGATTGCATGCAGATACCCCGCGTTCCCATGCACAGACATGATAAACTGGATTGTCTCGCACACTGATCCCGAGACGATGCCTCTGAATAGTGTCAATGAGACGAAGCTTGCCACCTTCTGGGCACAGGATTATAATGAGATGTATCAGACGTTGAAGCCCATGACTATCATGGAGACTCCTTTCAACTTACCCAACAACAGTGCCAACTCTAGAGACATTATGAAGAAATGGGTAGAGGAGCCTCAAGATTCAGAATGACATCCAACTAGATCTATAAGATGAAGATACTGCGGAAGGTATATCAATACTTGGTCATATTTGCATGTCAACTATGTGGCAAAGAAAGCACAGAAACCATCCCACAGAGTTGTGTGATCATGCTGGACCAACTGGCCAGAGAGGGTAAACCATGTAACTGGTCCAACATGTTGGCTCATCAGCTGAAGGAACAAGTAACGAAGGCTCAACAGTCACCCAGAGGTATGCAAGCAGAGATCGACATGTCCGCCTACATCTTAGATCCAATTTGTGCCAAACAGGAGTTCCTGGGCTTGTAGTGGGCATGGTCACCGACGAAGACTGCTATGAATACATATTGTAAGTTGTTGTCTGAATGCAGCTTAAGAGGAGTAATCACACGGTTGTCTGATCATTTTGTCACCCCAGTTTACAAGATGATATTCGAATAGGATCAACCTTGCATGTCAAAGGAAGCAATGGAGGCACTGATAAGCATTGCTAATTAGTATGCCTCACCATATGACACCTTCATATGAATGTTCAACATAGAGAAGCCTTTGCATATTCTATCGAAGTTTGCCTTCGACATACTCGTCATGTAGGAAGTAGCATATCACATCTTGGTAGGATTGAAAACTAGAATGCACCAGAAGAAGAATGTCCCTTGGCCCACTCTTCCGTTGCGGATTGGGTTATATGAGATCCACAGATTCAAGCAAGAGGACGTTGAAGCAGAACAAATGAAGAAGTATCCATTCGACCTCCAAAGTTACAATTTGTATGACCCACATTATCTTGTGAAAGATCACTACGTGAGAGTACAGTTTAATTGAATCCACAGGGCATTTCATTGGGTAGAAGAGGACCCATGGAGATATTGCTACAATTTCTCCAGACCAAATGAACAGGTCGGCTTCACTCTTGAGTGGTTAGCAAAGCAACATGAAGCAGCATCCCAGAGAGCATAAGCACCAACAACAGTAGCAGCAGAGGAAAGAATACCAATGCACGACAAGGGCAAGAGGAAGATTGTCGATCACATGGAGGAAGAAAAACGCTGCAAATTCTGAGCAGATCCACTTGTGGAGAAAGAAGCTATGGCTATAGAGGCAAAGAGGCGGCAATGCGACAAGCGAATCGCACAAAGGAAAAGGAAGAAGATAAGAATGGAGGAAACAAAGGAGTTGCATGTGCCAAAGGAGAAACTTTGGAAGAAACAAGAGCTGCGCAAACAAGAGAGGGAAGCGTAGCAGCAACAGGTACAATAGGGGCCACAACATGTGAAAACAGATGAAACAACGCCCGTACAGGTAGTGGATTCATAAGAATAGCTAGCATCAAGTAGACAAGGTGAACCATCACAGGGGCAAGACTTCACTCGTGAGAGAAAATAAGCACTTCAACAATTGGATACAGATATGGAGCAACAGGAATTGGAACATGACATTTACCTTATGCCTCACCACCAAGAGGTCGACTTGCTTCACTGCATTTAGATGATGAGCAAGTCTCAAGCGACCAAGGAGGCATTGAGATCCTCATAGATCAATCGGAAGGAGAGATGCACACATCTCATTCGTCGAGTCTCAACATAGAGTTGTGCAGTTTTGTAGAGTGTCAACTACGGATGATCATACATCTCCTGCACAAGTTGAGGAATGAGTGATCGTGTTTGACGTGCAAAAACATCTAGTAGCCTTGGCCGATGCAGCCACTAGCTCAAGTGTTCATTTTCTGATAGCTGAGAATGAGCAAATGGCTAAAGAACTTCAGACAGCCAAGCAAGGAGGAGAGTTGGTGACAACGTCCACCCAAGCTAAACTGAAGAAGGCAATACTAGATGAAGTATTGTCCCTTGACACAGTTATGTGAGTGTTGTACTCCAATTTTGGCATCGTGCATAAGGTAGTCGTTCATCTCAACAGATGGAAACATTGATGTGCTAGAAGATCACGCATCTTGATGAACTTTCATGCCGCTGTTGATTACATGCAAACATGGACGATGAGATTTAAAGGAGTCCTGCTTCACTTGCCTAAGATGATGAAGGCCAATGCGGTCGAGTTGAATGCAAATATATAGAGTCAGATTCAGAACTATGAAGAGCTCCCGCAACTCATGACTAGTATACAAGCTTCCCATGCACGTGTGTTCGAGAGTATGGATGTTGTGGTGCACGCACATGCGATCCCATCTATTGGGACTCTCACCCAGGCAAAGACAAAGGAAATTTGACGAGTTGATGCACATTGCTACCAGCGCAGACTTGCCCATTAGTGCAGACATCATGCATAAGTATGTTGTTGGTCCAGCTGTATTGAAGACAATAATGCCCATGCTTACAGACAAGTTGGACAGAGGAGCTCGAGCAATGTACTCGGATGCTATGGAGGCAAGAGTCAGGTTCCAGAAATATGTCACCTTAGAGCACACGGACAATATCGTGGACTACCGATCTTGGCATCAGTGTGTTACTGCTGATCAGCGCGAGGATGTTGAGGAGTTGGACTTCCATGGTTGTCTAAGTCATAGTGATGTCTAGCATGGCTTGCTCAAACAATTTCTCTCACATGGGTACATGTGCATTATAATGTAATGTCTTGTCAAGTGTAAGTCAAGTTGTGATAGTTGGATGTAACAGTCATAGAGTAGATGAAGAGTCATGAGGGTAGTTGAATTGTCACAAAGGGGAATGTCAACGGCCACCCCACCTTTTGCTATAAATAGTCCCTCATAACTCATTGTATAGGCTTTTGGTCAGCCAAGTTTCCGATAAGACTATCTTAGAGAGAGCTTGGATAGTATTGTAACGAGCCTTGGCTTCTCCACTGCGCATAGATAGTACATCACTTTGGAGGAGCAGGCAGTTGTGGTTGTAACGTTCTGTTATTTGAACTAGTGGTTGGACATGGATGTATTGTATGACTGGAACTTACATTTCTTAATATAAAAAGAGCCAACATGTTTCATGCATATGTTGTATTGTATTCTATGCTATCTAGTTTACTCTAAATGATATATGTATTGGTTTGCTTACACATGCATGTATAGCTATCTGTGTATGCATGTATGAATCTTTCTGAAATGTTCTATTGGTTTAACCATCACTTTGGATTTCTTGCTAACTTGCCTTCCATGTTGTGATGCATATTCAATCGAGTATTACCTTCTTAACTGCGTGCTATCACAAGTTTCCAAGGGGCACACTCATCTCAACCCTTGTGTGTTAGAACCTCTCATGCACCTTCCTTGGCTTGCTGCACCTGTCACACCCTTGGTACCAACAGAGTTATCTTACTTGCTTCTGTGCGAAATCGCGGTCAAGGCATTACCATACGACCACTGTTGGGAATCCTACACCAAATGGTCTGAAGTCTAATTGGGACTTCTTACCAGGGAGATCCCCTAACATGTTGGCGAGTCCATCACCATCAACATTTCTGATGTTTGAAGGAGTGCCAAATGACAAGCTGTGTCCTCTCATCCAGTTTTGAACCTTTTAATATCTATCATGGATTTTTGCACTCTTCTCCCTCTGCAATGTTTTTCGAATCATGAAGATGTCACCATCACGAGGGAGTTCTTTGATCTCTTGTCCACGTACATGTATGATGGTGAAGGCGAAGTGGCCTGGCCTGAGTTCTTACATGACTTTCTTTTCATGCTTCATGAGGAAGATGGATGTTCTGACGAATAGGCAAGCTTGCTGCTTGCATACACACTTCACGAATCTCCACTTCGGTGGCTGTGCAACCTACTGACTGACAGCATGCACTCAATTGAGCACTTCTGTGATCTCATTGAAGACACTTTTTATCATTTTGATCTAGACAATATTGACCAAAAACTGTTACAACAATGGAAGGCTCCGCATGAATCGACTATGGATTTTTGGCAATGATTTCGTGACTTGTAGTTTCAAGCTCTGAAGAGTCAGATGAAATTTTTCTATATTTGGGACCAGTTCAAGTATTGTGTTAAGAAATCTGCTCGTCCCAAGAAGAATTTTGAAATCAAGCCTCGCTCAGCATTCTTTAGTGATGGAGCTGTGGAATCTCAGACAGAGATGGTCACTGTCACAAGTGACTGTCCAACATCCCCTCATCAAACAGTTCCATCACTGCAGAGTGATGTTAAGGATCATGCTCACACACCTATTCAGCTGTCACATACTCCCAATATCACTTCACTTAATTTTCACGTAGATTTGGTTGTGAGTCCATTGAGTTGTCATATGCATTTTGTTCGACAACCTCTGCCTTCGCACTCCGCTGTTCCTCCAGATGATACTGTCTTGTGTTCTTCCATTACATACTCTACACTTGTTGTGAACGAGGAACAAGCCATTAACAGATTTGGTGTTGCACAACCAAAATGTGTTGTCATTCATGAAGAGTATGAGTGGAAGCTTGAGCACCAACACTCGGTGAAGGATGACTCCCTTCAGTCCGAGCCTCCTCCGTTCTTCCCTGACATCTTTGGTGAACCTGCCATCCATGATTGCCCATGTGTATCTTCATCCACGGATGCACCCATTGTTGATCACTCACATGACACACCGGATGTCAGTCCATCATCTGACAATGGAGAGGATAAGTTATTCATTGGAAATCCACTTGTTCTTTCATCTACCTTTTCCGGAAACATGAAGGATGAATTTGTCCGCTTTTCATCTACCCCTCTGTTTGATTCATCTGATCATGAGGATGCCGATGAAATCATCGATTTTTCTGATCATGGCTGTCATGATCCATTTACTCCCATATTTGATCACGATCATGATTCTATCATAGTTGATTTTTTGAAGCCACCAGTTTATGATGATCTATCTGACGATGAAGTCGAAACACCCAAGACTGTCGAGGCACTTCAGCCTGAGCTGATGGTTATGTCGGGCCCTCACTCTCTTGGGGTTAGTCTCACTTCCGATTAGGAAACTATTCAATCACCCAAGGCTCCTCATCACTCATCTGTATGCATTGAAGATCAATCTCACACATAGGTCATACTTCCTCCACTTGAACTACATGATCCTATCACTCATGCATTAGAGGAATCTTACATTGCAAGCACACATGCATGATGCAAGTTTTCTTTGTTTCTCTCATTTTCTTGCATGTCACAATCAAGAGTGTCATATTGTTCAAAGCTGCATGCAGTTTCGCACAACACTATGGTAAGTCGACGGACTGCTCTTCATACACTTGCACTCACTTATGTCCCGTGGGCATCTTGGAGCACGAAGTGTGGTTGTCTTCATTGTTATATCTTTCTTTCTTGCTGGTTCGCATAACTGGGTTGCTCGTGGACCAAGCCTTCACCAACATGGGTCAACCAATGCACCAGTGGCTACATTAGGAATATCACTTCACGTGATCAGGCCCATGAATCGTTAGTTTAGGAGTAGGAGTAGTGATTGCTTTTAGTTGGTTTGCTTGCATGCTTGTTTTCTTATTTTCTTTGTTCACTTGTTTGTTTGCCTTCTTGTTTTCTTACTTTTCTTTCGCTTTTGCTTCTACCTCTACTTTTCTTGTTGTTTGTTAGTTTACTTGTTTTGTTCATAGGTTCATTTCACATGAAACCATGTATGACTCTTGAAACAAGCTGGGTAAAGTACAAGAGGCCTTGTGCAACTATCACTACTTGGTTATCTATCATCTTGCCTCTGTATGAAGATCTTGTTACTCTTAATCCATGATACGTCGAAGGAAAATACATATTGTCTGAAGCGAACCTTGGTGAAAACACAACGCTAGCATGCTAACTAGTGTCACCAACTCTAGTCAGTTGTTTTTGGGTTAACCATTGTCAGCTCAGTCAAGTAGAGTAAGGTGAGGGGGAAAACCTTAACAGGCACGTCAGGGGTATAATAAACTACTTCTCTGCTGGAACAACCTCTTCTGCTCTCAATAAGTTAAGATCTCGCTTTTGCCTATGAAATGAATAAGTGCTATGCAAAGTTGAAAACATGAAAAATGAAAAAATAAGGAGTGAAAAAATCAAAATGAAAAATGAATAAGGTGAAAGAAGAGAAAGGCTTCCTTGCAAAGATGTGATGCAAGTAACTCTACCGGGGTATTGACTAGGTTCGCTGGCAACGGAGCCATGCTTGTTGTTCCTACATGACTTCGTTGGGGTACTGTCTAGGCCTGCTGGCAGTAGAGCAACACTAGAGATGAAACTAAGACTCTTACGACTATATTGCTTGTGCACCAATATATCCCTCAACCCCTAATTCAGATTTAAATAGGAACACAAAAAATTATGGAAATAACCATAAATACAGAGATGTAGTAGAAATAACACTTCATTTCATTAATGTAAAATACTGAAATATGATTACAAATAGAAATGGAAATAAACCAGCTAGGGTGATGGTAGCTTATCTCTGAGAAGAGATGTGGTAGATACATGCCTCTAAATTGTGTTACAATGAGGCTCGAAGGCCTATTTATTGTTGAGAAGCAATGGAAAACCATAAACATCTAAAAACCTAACCCTAGGAGATGAACCACCAAACTATGGGCCCCGTTTTGGGTAAATTGGTACACCAACTTCCTGGGGTCATAACTTTGGCATACGATCTTCGTTTGATGCGCACAATACCTCGTTAGAAAGATCTATCCGAGGAAAACAACTCTGGGATGATAAAAATTAATCCATGGACTCATGTTGCTCATATTTTTCCCAAAAAACGTTGTTTAGGGCCTCAAAATGGCCCCGGAAGTTCAGGACCCGAAAAACTGCTAAAAATAGTAAACTGTGCTACAATTAAGGAAACTAAAAAACTGAAAGAGACATTTGTGGGGGTCCGAGTGGGATAGGTGGGTGGACACTAACATCCACTTTGATCATTCCTCCCCCCATAGGAAGCAATGGTGCCCATTGTGTTGAGTTCCTACATGAGATGAGGAAACTTCTGCTGAACTTGGCCCCTGGTGAGCTGTTCTGCAACCTCTGATGTGTCAAGTAATGCTGGGAAGCATGGTCGAGGGTGGTCCACATTGAACACTCGGTGCAAGCAAAGGAATGGGGGAATGTTGTGCTCCAAACCATTGTTTCCCACAACCTTGGTAATGGTGTAAGGACCATATTGGAGTGGTCTGAGCTTCTGATGGGCTCTTGTAAGGCGTTCTTTCTGCAGATGTAACCAAACTTTGTCGCTCACTTGAAACTTGGATTATACTTGATGTTGATCGTGTCGTTGCTTATACTTGGAATTTTCCAGAATGGAGTGGCGATAGATCGGCCCATTGGGTAGAGGTGCTCTGGAAGTCAGATTGGACAAATGCTTGACCTGACAGTGCAAGGATACCTCTGTGGGTGAGGAGAAGAAGTCCTTTTCTTCTTTCATGATTGTATCCTCCTGCTTCCATTGCATGGAGGAACCCTTCCCTGGGGCCATGGATGTGGCTATGATCTTCCCCTTACTTTAAACTTCTGCTCGATCTTGATGGCGTATCGGTTTGCCGTGCCGAGCAAGGAGATGTTCAGGATCTCCATCTTGTCCTAGATGTACCTGTGTAGGCAGCCGCAGTATTTGAGTACCAAATGTAGCTTAGAATCCTTGATACCCAAATTTGTGCAAAGGGTATGAAAAATATTTGTGAACTCGGGCACATCTTGGTCCCTTCCCTATTGCAGCGTGGTCCACTTTATGTATTTATCCTCATAGCTTTTGACAGGGTAGTACTGCTCCATAATGGCATCCCACAACGAATTCCAAGTGGGTGTGGCTGAAAATAGTGAGCCCGTACTTTCATCCTTCTGCTCTTAGTAGGTTTCCCACCAGTCCTTGACGTGAGGGCTACTTTGAGAAGTGCAAAAGTGATATTTTCCCAGCTGGAAAAATCATGAACATAAAAATACCCCTTCTAGCATATTTAACCATTTATCTATGGCATTTGCATCTATCTAACCCTCGAATATGTGGATTTCAAAGTTAACTTGTACCTTAAAGGGTGTGGCGTTTCCAGAGTAGCTGTTGGAAGCAGATGTGTCGCCCCTGGTTAACCGCTAAAGGATCTGGGAAAAGTTTTCCATCATCGCGTTCCTTTGTCGCTCGAGGGCCTCTTCGAGCAAGATTTTGATAGGATCTCCTGCCCCCTCGTCTTTCTTTTCATCCACCATGGGAGACCGCCGGGATTTGCGAGGCTAGTCTTGCACAGGTTTGACCAATTCAAGCCCTAACTCCTTATATCCCGACCTCGTTGGGGACATGCAAAGAAAAACAGAGAAAAAGCAGACTGCTTTGATACCACTAATCCGGATTTAAATAACAATGCAACGAATTATGGAAATAACGATAAATACAGAGATGCAACAGAAATAATACTTCATTTCATTAATGTAAGATACTGAAATATGCTTACAAATAGAAATGAAAATAAACCAGCTAGGGCAATGGTAGCTTATCTCTGAGAAGAGATGTGGCGGCTACATGCCTCTAAACTGTGTTACAATGAGGCTCGAAGGCCTATTTATTGTTGAGAAACAATGAAAAACACTAAACATCCAAAAACCTAACCCTAGGAAATAAAGCGCCAAACTATGGGCCTCGTTTTGGGTAAATTGGTACATCAACTTCCCAGGGTCGTCACTTTAGAATACGGTCTTCATTTGACACGCACAATACCTCATTAAAAAGATCTATATGAGGACTACAACTTTGGGAGCTTCATGGATTGGTGTCGCTCTCAGGTTTCCCAAAAAACATTGTTTAGGGCCTCAAAACGGCTCCGGAAGTTCAGGACCTAAAAAACTGCTAAAAATAGTAAACTGTGCAACAATTAAGGAAACTGAAAAACTGAAAGAGACAGTTGTGGGGGTCCGAGTGGGATAGGTGGGTGGCCACCAACATCCACCTGGATCAACCCCAATCAAAACAACTGTGTTTCCTTGGCTTGGAATGTGTGTCAATCAACCAAGAGCTTGGCGGATGCTACATCTTACAAACAAGCTAGTGTGAAACCAAGACGAACTGAGAACTAAAAAATACTTCCTAAGGTGTTAGACTTGCTTTTCACGAACAAGGTCCATTCAGAGAGATGGAGTTCTACCAGTGTGTCGCCAAGTGTTGTAGCGGGTACAACCACCCTCCAAAAATTTTCCTTAGCTTCGTTTTGGAGCCTCCCTACCAACGTTTCACATCACCTTGTCTTGATTCGTCAAGTACACAAGCTTCACTATTTTTCTTGCACAAAGATAGCCTATCGATAAGAGATTGATGCATTCCCCTCATACGCTAATCACCTGAACTTGGTCTAGCTACAAGATGAGCAGCTCCGCCAAGAAATTGCGCAATTATGGAGGGCAACCAACCTTCCCTCCATAAATTGCGCAATTATGTATGGCAGTGATCCGGATTTTAATATGAATGCAACAAATTACAGAGATAACCATAAACACAGAGATGTAGTGGAAATAATACTTGATTTCATTAATGTAAAACACTTAAATATGCTTACAAACAACAATGGAAATAAACCAGCTAGGGCGATGGTAGCTTATCTCTGAGAAGAGATGTTGTGGCTACATGCCTCTGAACTATGTTACAATGAGGCTCGAAGGCCTATTTATTATTGAGAAACAATGGAAAATCCTTAATATCCAAAAACCTAACCCGAGAAGATGAAACGCCAAACTGTGGGCCTCATTTGGGTAAATTGGTACATCAACTTTCTGGGGTCGTAACTTTGGCATACGATCTTCGTTTGATGCGTACAACAGCTCCTTAGAAATATCTAACCAAACACTACAACTATGGGAAGAGAAACATCAGTCTATGGACCCATGTTGCTCCCAGATTTCCCAAAAAACGTCCTTTAGGGCCTCAAAACGGCTTCGGAAATTCAGGACCCAAAAAACTGCTAAAAATAGTAAATTGTGCTACAATTACAGAAACTAAAAAACTGAAAGAGACAATTGTGGGGGTCTAAATGGGATAGGTGGGTGGCCACCAACATCCACCTGGATCATTCCTCCCCCCTAGGAATCAATGGTCCCCATTGCGTTGAGTTCCTCCATCTGCTGAACTTGGTCCTTAGTGAGTTGTTCTGCAATCTTTGATGTGTCCAGTAATGGTGGGAGGCATGGTCAAGGGCATTCCAAATTGAACACTCGGTACAAGGGAAGGAATGGAGGACTGCGGTGCTCCAAAAAATTGTTTCTCAAAGCCTTGGTAATGCTGTAGGACCATGTCGGAGTGGTCTGAGCTTCTAATGGCCTCTTGTAAGACATTCTTTCTGCAGATGCAACCAGACTTTGTCACCCACCTGAAACTTGTGTGGTGGCCCTATGGGTGAGGAGAAGTTGTTCCTATGTTCTTTCGTGACCGTATCCCTCTGCTGGTACTGCTGCATGGAGGAACCCTTCATGGGAGTCATGGATGTGGTGACGATCTTCCCTTTACTTTGGGAGCGAACCAGACAAAAAATAAATTTCCTAGTCTATGAGATGAGCTTGCGACCTTTCTTAGCAGTAATTAAAGAGGTGGTGGTAGGTGGGGCTACCTCCGGTATCCTGTATAATGAATTACCCAAAGAAATAATGATAGCACAAGTCCTTGACTCATACACAGCATGTTGCCTCCACAAGTATCGCTGGCCTAATAATACATCACAAACATCCATAGGTGTAACATCACACAATACCTCATCTGTGAAGGGCTTGATGCTATAGGGAAGGTGACACTGCTGGCAAACTCGAAGATCTCGTCCTTAGTGAAGCCACCCGATACTATATGGTTGCGGGTGCGGTGTAGTCGGTAGGCCCAACTGCTTCACGATCTCTGCTGAAATGAGGTTCTTTTGGTTGCCACTGTCGACAATGAATCGTAGTGGATAAACCTTCACCCACATCTTTGAGTGGAAAAGATGCTCCCACTCCTCTGGATCTTCGGGCTCATTCTTCTGGACCTTGGCAGTGGCAATAGTGGTGCTAGGCTCCTCATCAATGATCTGCTTCCCTTTTCCATTCCCCTTTTCGGGTTTTGACTCAGGGTCGGAACATGCATCTGATTCTGAAGCCTTCAACTCGGCCACCAGCAAATGCTTGGTCCAACACTCACTTGTGTTATGAGTGGGGCTCTTGTGGAACTCACACCACTTTCCTGTGTTCTTCTTCGACTTCGTGGTGTTGTTCTTTTCTTGCAGCTTCGATGGGCTGTCTTGGGTTAACCCACCTTGGCTTTGTCCTTTGGTCTTCGGATTCACAGACCCAAAGTATCGCTTCTTCTGCTTAAACTTCTGCTCGATTTTGACAGCGTATCGGTATGCCGTGCCGAGCAAGGAGATGTTCATGAACTCCATCTCTTCCTAGATGTACCTGTGTAGACAGTCGCGGTATTTGAGTACCAAATGTAGCTCAGAATCCTTGATACCCAACTGTGTGCGAAGTATGAAAAATGTTTGTGAACTTTGGCACATCTTGGTCCCTTCCCTGCCGCAGCGTGGTCCACGTTATGTATTTGACCTCATAGCTTTTGACGGGGTAGTACTACTCCACGATGGCATCCCAGAATGAATTCCAAGTGGGTGTGGCTGAAAAATAGTGAGCCCAAACTTTCATCCTTCCGCTCGCAGTAGGTTTCACACCAGTCCTTGACGTGGGGTGTTGCTTTGAGAAGAGCGAAAATAATCTTTTCTCGACTCGAAAATTCATGAACAGAAAAATACCCTTCTAGCAGATTTAACCATTTATCTACGACATCTGCGTTTATCTGACCCTTGAATATGGGGATTTAAAAATTAACTTGTACCTTAAACGGTGTGGCATTTCCAGAGTAGCTGTTGGAAGCCGATGTGTCGCCTCTGGGTAGCCGCTGAAGGATCTAGGCAAAGTTGTCCATCATCACGTTCATTTGTCGCTCGAGGGCTTCTTCGAGCAAGATTTTGATAAGATATCCTACCCCCTAGTCTTTCTTTTCATCCGCCATGGGAGGCCGTCGAGATTTGCGAGACTAGTCTTGCAAAGGTTTGACTAGTTCAAGCCCTAACTCCTTATATCCCGACCTCGTTGGGGACATGCAAAGAAAAATAGAGAAAAAGCAGACCACTCTGATACCACTGATCCGGATTTAAACAGGAACACAAACAAATTACAGAGATAACCATAAACAAAGAGATGCAGTGGAAATAATACTTCATTTCATTAATGTAAAATACTGAAATATGCTTACAAACAACAATGGAAATAAACCAGCTAGGGCGATGGTAACATATCTCTAAGAAGAGATGTGGTGGCTACATGCCTCTGAAATGTGTTACAATGAGGCTCAAAGGCCTATTTATTGTTGAGAAACAATGGAAAACCCTTAACATCCAAAAACCTAACCCTAGAAGATGAAACGCCAAACTGTGGGCCCCGTTTGGGTAAATTGGTACATGAATTTCCCAGGGTCGTAACTTTGGCATACGATATCCGTTTGACGCATACAATAGCTCGTTAGAAAGATCTATCCGAGAAATATAGCTTTGGGAAGGGCAACAACAATCTATGGACCCATGTTGTTCCCAGATTTCCCAAAAAACATCGTTTTTGGCCTCAAAACAGCGCCGGAAGTTCATGACTTGAAAAATTGCTAAAAATAGTAAACTGTGCTACAATTACAGAAATTGAAAGATACAGTTGTGGGGGTCCAAATGGGATAGGTGGGTGGCCACCAACATCCACTTGGATCGGGCAGTCTGCTAGGCTCCAGAATTGCACAATCCTGCTAGTGAGGCTTCACCCAGAAAACTGCACAATCCTTCCCAGCAGGCCTGCTCAGTCCAGGAATCGCGCAATCCTGGGCAACAGTCAACTTCTCTGCCCAGAAATTGCGCAAACCCCCTAGGAAACCAACCTAGCTCCCATCCAGAAATGCGCATTTTCTCCTAGCAGTTGAGCAACCTCATGCATGAGCAGTTGGGTTGACCAGTTCCACCCGGGACCAAGGAAACTTGAGTTGCATGCATGACTTGCTTTTTCCCGAAATAACAAAAGGCAACATGAAAAAAGCATCCCATGATTCAAGGAGCTACTTTTGTAGCCGAAGGTTACATGTAAAATCGTTTTAGAAATTTTCCTCCAAGTGTTGCTTTTTCCTATATTTGTTGCATGCGCGTCATGAGCTCAAACTTATTTATTCGACGCATCAGAGTTCATTCTTTCACATCGATCTTGGAGCTCTGACAACCCACAACACATCCAGGACTCTTTGACACATCCAGCTTTGATATTCAGGTAAGTGGTCTCAACTTGTCTTTTTCAACATTTATGTCGCTTTTTGTGTTTTCACTTGTGTGAGTGCTGTTTTCTTGATTTCTTTGAACATTTGCTATTGTTTACATGCATACTAGCTTGTACTAGCACCGTTTCAATTTTTGTTGCTATCTCACCCTGTCGCATGCATGAAACTGTTTTTCTCAAACAATCACCGATTCGGCGACTCGCTTCACTCACATGCATGTTGATATTTTTACTGAATATTTCATTCAATGTTTGCATGCACAATCAATCACTTTGCTTTCAGTTGCCCGTCGGCGGGTCTAGGCAGCCTTAGCCCAGACTCTGCCTCACCTAGATGGCATTGCGCAATTTGGAGAAGGAAGGCTTTATCTTCCTCTCCATAAATATTTATGCCCAGGCACTATCCTCTAGGGCTACTTTTCATATTTCTGAGGGACAGTGACTGCTACCCCAAAAAATTGCGCAATGCAGTCCTTGAGCCTGCAGTCATTACCAGCTAGAATTGCGCATTGTGCAATCCCAGTAGTCAACAGTTAGTTTGGATTGTGCAAATCCAACAACTAGTCTTGCCTCCTAGACAGGGAAAACTACCTTTTGCACAGTTTTGGTAGCCAGTCACCCAGCCTCCCAGAAAAAATTGTGCAATCTTTTCCTATCATTCCCCAGGTATGTGTTATGTCATTCCTTGAATTTGCTTTGGTTTTCGCTGACAAAGTTCTTGCCATGCATGTTGCTTTGTCTCTAGATGTTTCAGGTATTCATCGACCTCTTAGCAGTACAAGATCAATGACTTCTAAGAGAGCAGGATCAAAGCACACTTATGGAAGTGCAACTAGAGCAACAGTTGAGCAGGTGTCCGCATGTCAACCGATCTATGAAGATACCAAGATGTTTCTAGACAAGGACATCAAGCTGAAATGACAAGAGGTCAATGAAGCATTTTTAGGCACTTTTGGGGAAGATCTCGAAGATCGTTAGGTGTATGTGAACATTCACAAGTCCGGCTTGTGCCAGATTGCATGAAGATACCCTGTGTTCCCATGCGCGGACATGATACACTGGATCGTTTCGTACACTGATCCCGAGACGATGAATCTGAGCAGTATCAGCGGACAAAGCTTGCCACCTTCTGGGAACATGATTATGATGAGATGTATTAGATGTTGAAGCCCGTGACTATCATGGAGACTCCTTTCAGCTTACCCAGTAGCAATGCAAACTCCAGAAACATTTCAAAGAACTAGGTAAAGGATCCGGCTATATTCAGGATGACATCCAATCAGATCTAAAAGACGAAGATACTTCGAAAGGCATACTAATACTTGGTCATATTTTCGTGTCGACTATGTGGCCAAGAAAGCACGGAAACCTTCCCACAAAGTTGGGTGATCCTAATGGACCAACTGGCCAAAGAGGGTAAACCATGTAACTGGTCTGACATTTTGGCTCATCAACTAAAGGAATAGGTAATGAAGGCTCGACAATCACCCGGAGGTATGCAAGCAGAGATATACATGTCCGCCTACATCTTAGATGGAATCTGTGCCTGACAAGACTTCCCGGACTTGGAGTGGGCATGGTCACCGGCGAAGACTGTTGTGAACACATATTGTAAGTTGTTGTTCGAATGCAGCTTCAGAGGAGTAATCACACGGTTGTTTGATCATTTTTTCACCCCAGTTTACAAGGTGATATTCGAATAGGATCCACCCTACATGTCGAAGGAAGAAATGGAGGCATTGATAGACATTGTTGATTGGTATGCCTCACCATTCGACACCTTCATACAAATGTTCAGCGCGGAGAAGCCTCCGCATGTTCTACCAAAGTTTTCCTTGGACATACTCGTCATGCAAGAAGTAGCATATCACATCTCAGCAAGATTGACAGCTAGACTGCACCGGAAGATGAAGGCCCATTGGCCAGCTCTTTCATTGTAGATTGGGTTATATGAGATCTAGAGTTTCAAGCAAGAAAATGTCGAAGTAGAACATATGAAAAAGTATCCATTCGACCTCTGAAGTTACAATCCGTATGACCCACATTGTCTTATGAAAGATCACTACATGAGAGTACAATTCAACTGGATCCACAAGGCATTTCATTGGGCAGAAGATGACCCATGGAGATATTGCTAAAGTTTCTCCAGACCCAATGAACAGGTTCGCTTCGCTGTGGAGTGGTTAGCGAGGCAACGTGAATCAACATCTTGGAGAGCACCAATAGTCGTAGAAATAGAGGCAAGCATACCAGTGTGCGAAAAGGGCAAGAGGAAGATTGTTGATCACATGGAGGAAGAGAAAAGTTGAAAATTCCAAGTAGATCCACTTGTGGAGAAAGAAGTTATGGCTATATAGGTGAAGAGGAAATAGCGCGACAAGCGAATCACGCAAAGGCAGAGGGAGAAGAGAATAATGGAAGAAACATAGAAGGATTTGCATGAGCTAAAGGAGAAACTATGGAAGGAACAAGAGATGCGCAAACAAGAGAGGGAAGCACTAAAGGAACAGGTACAACAGGGGGTGAAACATGTGCAAACAGATGAAATAGTGCTCGTACAGGTAGTGGATTCGTCAGAATAGTTGGCATCAGGTAGACATGGAGAACCATCGCAGGAGCAAGACTTCGCTCATGAGATAGAATAAGCACTTCAACAATTGGACACAGATATGGAGCAACGAGAATTGGAACAGGACATCGCCATTATGCCTCACCACCAAGAGCTTGAATTACCTGCTTCACCACATCCAGATGATGAGCAAGTCCCAAGCGACTAAAGGGGCACTGAGATCCTTAGAGATCAGTCGGAAGGAGAGATGCACAACATCTCATTCAACGAGTCTCAACATAGAGTTATGCAATCTCGTAGAGTGTTAACTTCGGATGATCATTCATCTCCTGTGAAAGTTGAGGAATGAGTGATCGTGTCTAACGTGCACAAACATCCAGCATCCTTTGACGATGCAACCTAAGTGTATGTCGAAGCCACTAGCTCAAGTGTTCATTTTCTGATAGCTACGAATGAGAGAATGGCTAAAGAATTTCAGACGACCAAGCAAAGAAGAGAGTTGGTGACAACATTCACCCGAGTTGAACTGAAGAAGGCAATACTAGATGAAGTATTGTCCCTTGACACAACTATGCGAGCGTTTTACTCCAAGTTTGGCACCGTGCATAAGGCAATCGCTTATCTCAATGGATGGCAACAACAATGTGCTAGAAGAGCACACATCTTGATGAACTTACATGCCACTGTTGATTACATGCAAAAAGGGATGATGAGATACAAGGGAGCCTTGCTTCACTTGCCTAAGATGATGAAGGCTAGTGCGATGGAGCTGAAGGCATGTATCCGGAGTCAAATCCAAAACTATGAAAAGCTCCCGTAGCTCATCACTAGTATACATGCTTTCCATGCACATGTGTTCAAGAGTATGGATGTTGTGGTGTGTGCACATGCGATCCCATCTATTGAGACTCTCACCCAGGTGGAGACAAAGGCACATGTCTGACTAGAGCTTGAAACGTACTTTGACGAGTTGATGCGCATTGCTACCAGCCCAAGCTTGCCCATCAATGCAAACACCATGCACAAGTATGTTTTTGGTCGAGCTGCATTGAAGACAATGATGCGCATGCTTACAGACGAGTTGGACAGAGGAGCTCGAGAAGTGTACCCGGATGTTATGGAGGTAAGAGTCAGGTTCCAGAAAGATGTCACCTTAGAGCACACATGAACCATCCCGATCTACTGACGTTGGCATCTGTATGTTATTGCTGATCAATGTGAGGATGTTGAGGAGTTGGACTTCCATGGTTGTCTAAGTCATAGTGATGTCTAGCATGGCTTGCTCAAGCCATTTCTCTCACATGGGTACATGTGCATTGTAATGCAATGTCTTGTCAAGTGTAATTCAAGTTGTGATAGTTGGATGTAATAGTCATAGAGTAGATGAATTGTCATGAGGGTAGTTGAACTGCCACAAAGGGGAATGTCAAGGGCCACCCCACCCTTTTATATAAATAGTCCCTTATAACTCATTGTATAGGCTTTTGGTAAGCGAAGCTTCTGATAAGCCTATCTTGGAGAGAGCTTGGACAACATTGTAACGAGCCTTGGCTTCTCCACTGCGCAGAGCTAGTACATTTCTTTGGAGGAGTAGGTGGTTGTCACTGTAATGTTCCGCTATGGGAACTAGTGGTTGGACATGGATGTATTGTATGACTGGAATTTACACTTCTTAATATAATAAGAGCCATCACGTTTAATGCATATGTTGTATTGCATTATATGCTATCTAGTTTACTCTAAATGATATATGTATTGGTTTGCTTACGTATGCATGTATAGATATCTGTGTATGTATGTGTGAATCTTTCTGAAATGTGTTTTTGGTTTAGCCATCACTTTAAATTGCTTGCTAATTTACCTTCCATGTTGTGATGCATGTTCGCTCGTGTGTTCCCTTCTTAACTGTGTGTTATCACATGTTTCCAAGCGGCACACTCATCTCAACCCCCGTGTGTTAGAACCTCTTATGCACATTCATTGGCTCACTACAATAGTCACACCCTTGCTACCAACATAGTTATCTTACTTGCCTCTGTGCGAAATCGCGGTCAAGGCATTACCATACAACCCACTGTTGGGACTCCTACACCAAACGATTTGAGGTCTAATTGGGACTTCTTACGAGGGAGATCCCCTGACATGTTGACGGGTCCAACATCATCAATTGGTTCAATATGTAAATACCTATTTCGTTTGTTAGTTTTAAATTCTTTTCTTTAATTTCTCACTCCCATTGAGTTGTAACAATTTCTTGCTTGGTCTGATCCATATTAAGGTTTTACACTGTACCTGACAGTTTTATGGCTTCCGGCTTGGGCACATTTAATTCTTTAAATTCTCACTTCCAGGTTTTTATTCTCATACAATTGTTTGTATTCAATTTATGTGTCGAAGTTACTAGGGTTGACCACCATCTGGTGGAATTTATATTACTTTTCACCCTCTATAGCGAAACTTGAACCCTCGAGGTTTCACTTGATAAGCTTCTTTCGACCTAGAAAATTTGAATTAGTTTTTGTTGTTCGCACGACTAATGTATTATGTAACAATGGTTTCCTTTTTCTATTATTAATCTCCATACTCCACTCAATAGGAGAATTACTCAATTTTGTAGCGGTTTTATATTAACATATGGTTACAATGTTTTTTGACTCAATTGTTGTGATTCAGTTTTTCCAACGATAATATATTATTGAAACGAGTTTCGTACATGATACACGACCTACATCTCTAATTTATGGTTATGTTTTTGGATGGTTTACTATTCTCGAATGATGGTTTTCTTTTATGTGAATACCCTAGTTTCTCCTGGGTAGTTTTTTTGTTTAGTTGTTTAGCTATAAGCACTGTGCGTTTTTCTTTAAAGATGTTTCTTTCCCATTTTCTATTGACGACAATGTGATTTCCATTAAGGAACCCTTCTGTAAAAGAATTATCATACAAGTATTAGAAATGTTCGTATAAATTAATTTATTATATTTTCACAAAACCTTTTTCACAACTAGCTTTCTGTCATCGCTTACAAAGTAATTTTCCTTAATTTTAATTACACGTCTGGTATTTTGTATGGGTTTGTGTATTTTTTTAGGAACTTCATTTCATCATTTGACCAGTCTTCATAAATTATGCAACTGTATATATATTAGTATATTAAATCTGGAAAACTCGACGAGTTCCTACCTTGGAACCTGTCACTTCCTTTCTAAATAATACAACAGGGTTTTGGATTGTTCCAGGCTAACATACCTAGTTCTATTCCGGCCTCGAACTAACCTAGCCCATTATAATGATGTAAATGTTTGTTAGTATTATAAACTTCAAATATTATTCAACAACTTAGTACTGAACATACATTCCTAACATGACAAATGTTGGTTGGATTGAACCAATAAATTCATGTTATGCATGTCACATTATTTCAAGCTTATAATTAAGAAGCAATATTGGGGATTCATGATTTCATATATATATATATATATACTTGGAATCATGGAAAATTTTAGGAGCTAATGTTCCCCTAGTGGGCTAATTTTCCATGATTTTTCCACAAAAAAGATTTGCCAATTTCCAATTTTTATAAAAGATGATTCACCCAAATTTTAGAATATAAAATTATTTTACTTTAAAAATCAGCAACATTATATAGAGACTATATATAAAATCATTATAAATTTGAATAATTTTACAAATATATCAATAAACATTTTACAATTCGCATATTAGGGATCAGTGAGATTCGCCAATGTTTTTAAACTTCAAGAACATTTTCCATCCTTAAAATTTTCCTTGCCTGGAATTGGGAACTAGTAATTTCTATCAAATTATATATATACATTACCCAGTGTTGTAACTTATTTGACACGCTGGAAGTTACAAAATTTTTAAAAAATTATTTGCCACCTTCCTTCAATTTTATCCTTACCTTGACAAATATCTTCTTTTAAATATCATTCCATCTAAACCTTTCCATTGTTAAAGCATGAAGTGTAAGGGGTTTTTATAAATGTCCATGAGTTATTTTTAATAGCTTTTTTAAATTTAATTCAACCCCGAAAAAAAATTATTATATTTATTTAAATTTTATGAATTAATGGCGGGAAGTTTTATGAGGTATGCAAGCAAACTTATATACTATAAAATATATATGAAAGGAGATAATGGATGAAACATTTTTACAATCATCTAAGTAAAATGAAGTAAAGAGGATGAAGTTTCCAATGTTAGAAAGATATTTCTTCCTTATGGGATAATTATACAGAGGTAAAAATGAAATTCAAGCGAAAAATTGACAGAAGGAATTGAGCCAAGAGGAAAAGTCACTTATGTTCATTTGTTTCCCTATATGTCGGCACAAGGGAATATTTAAAAAAAGTTTTGATTTGGAAAAACTTTATATAAGTTATGCACATAGCTTTGAAATTGAAAACAATTGAAGATAAGGAGGAAAATAAATTATGAAAAGAAAATATAGGGGAACATAATAATTGGATAAATTCTTATCCAAATATTTTACAGGAGTAAAAAAGGGAAATTAAGAGATATTTTACCAATCATGACAAAACAACACATGACTTTCAAAACCATGGGAAGGAAATCAATTGATGGTTTTATGAAATATGTTTATGAATTTTGTTTATTCATAAATATATAAATTCAGGGCAAAACAAGACATAGATTTCAAACAATTGATGGATTTACAAGATGAAATTATTTGAGGAAATATTTTGAGATTTCATTTATGGAATTCATGAAAATAAAGAAATATGAATTTACAGGTTTAAGCAAAATATTTGGAAAACATTTATCAAAATATTTTCCTGTCAAATATTTTATGACAATGGTGAAGCACTTTAAAAAGTGACATAAAATCATTGGTTAATTCAAGCATTGGAGATTCAAAGGTCACCTAGCAAAAAAGATCTGTCAATGAGATTATAGACACATGATTTTAGCATTTGAAGAAGGAGGAAGATCAACCATAATTCTTATTCAGATTTAGAGGTAGGGATATCAACATTCAAATGACACCTAGCAGCTGAAGATCAACAAATTGGGATCAGAGTGCAGTTTTCTATCAGACAGTTTAAGCAACTCAAGAGTTCAAGGCAAAATACTTGCAAACAACTCCCAATTTTCTGCAGTTTTTTAGAGATCCTTTTTATTTTTAGTTTATTGTTCATATTTTTATTCCAAAAAGCTAGACACAGTAAGCTTAATGTAATGTTCTATATATTGATTCAATTGTAATGTAAAGGGTTTGGTTTTTGATGCCAAAACCCTGCCGTTTTGTAAATTTTCTTTTTTTACATAATTCCTAATTGAAGTATTCTAGCTCTAGTTTATGACAAAATTTGTTTTTCCTGTTGTTTCCAGTACTTTCATACCTTATTTCTGCACAGGTTCAAGGTAGCATAGGAGATATAGGTAGGAATAGATTGAGTGTCAATCTCTCTAGAAGCCCCTTGCAAAGTTATAACCATTTAAATAGATTAATTAACTGATATGTCTGTCTTGGTTAATTCCTTTACATCTGTTAATTGTTTCCTTCTGTCATCACTTGAATGTGTTCGATTTGGTTGTAGAAGTTTTCTACACACGTCCACTATGTCTTATTGATTAAGTATTCAGTATGACTTCTTAATTATCATGAATTCTCTTATTTTCTTATGTCAAATTCTATAAAAATCATGTTATTCTGTCAAACTGGATGCTGGCACTTTGACTAAGGACTCTGTAAGAGAGGGATTTATTTATGAACAGATATTGGACAATCATCAACAACCACCCAAAATAAATCATAGATCTGAACATTATGCTCCATAGGCTGTTGTCCAGTGACACTGAACAATGTTAAAAAGGCCTCATGACATTTGAAGGAGCCCCCTCTAGTTCAAGGGCTAGCTTGAACCTAAAGATTGGTTGAGTTGGTTTCTCAGCATAGTTTTGCAGCCAAGAATTGCCTACGAGAAACAAGTACAACACCTGGAATTGGGCATTTGTGATTTCATTTCTGCACCTAGGTCAAATTAACAAGCTGCATAACACACAACATGGTATACAAAAAATCCACAAGTTAAACTCACATGAAGCATATTCTACCGAAAACCCATGAGTTAAATGTGTGACAAACAACACAATATGGCATAGATTAAATCTATAATTAATAGGTTAAGCTAGAGCCAAAGACAAGTCTACATAGGTGGTGCAGATATGAAAAATTAAATTTATTAAAAATAGTTTTAACTATCCAATAAAAATGTTTACCTTGACTACCCAACAAAAATTAATTTAGAAAAATAATAACATAGAATTTTTATTTTAACATACGGTTATTTTTATTTTTATTTCAAATTTACCTTAACTATGCAACAAAAATTGATTAGAAAAAATAACAACGTAAATTTTTATTTTAACGTAGGGTTATTTTCATTTTATTTTGACCAAGTCAAAATGTTTACATAACATAACAAGACATGAAAACATCTCTTACATGTTGGGCGGAGAGTGCCTCTGGGCGCAATAAGCTTATAATTCTAGATCATAATATTTTATTTGGAAAATTCAAAACATTTTTTAAGGTCACATTTATATTTAAGATAGGAAATCACTAAACTTTTTGTGAAGTTGTTTTATATACACAATTTTTCTATGCAATCAAATCCAATGGGTGTATGTGAACTAAATCATATAGTTTTGTTGCACAACAAAAATATATTTTTCCTTAATTTTAAAAATCCTGAAAATTTGTTTTAAATTAAATGAAGTATTAATACATATTAAATGGCATCGTATCATATGAAATAATTAATAATTAATATATGATATGTAATTTAAAGATAAACAAAATTATGTAATAAATTTGATCTCTTTTAATGTCTAAATATTTAGATTTAAAATGTGTTTGGGTTAGGTGTGAGGGCAGGTTAATTTTCACTCCAAAGGACAAATGGATCTTTTTCTTTCTTGAAGGTTGGGTTACCAAGCCAAATCTTATGGCCTATTGTAAGTTCATTCTTTAGCTTGAAGCAATCTGACATAAGGATACAAATTGTTGATGATTCAAAAAATCATTAAAAGACATCTTTGGAAAGGTGCTAGTCCAAGGTAATTACATCTCAATTCAATTTTTCTTTGAATCATGTTTCTCCTTGCTTAGTTTATTGAGTTTAGTTGCTATCACATCCTTCATTATAACAACCTAATTGTGAATCAAATAAAAAACAAGGTAATTAGAATGGAGTTACAATCCTTCATTATCAATGACAATATAAGATTTCCACTGATTCCATGAATATACTTATCACTATAAAAGGTCATTTTGATAGGTCATTAATGTTGACTGAGAATGATTTGGGTGACAAATGTAATTTTGTTTGGATTACTTCTATATTTACATTATTTATTTTGATAATGCATTAATTTAATTTATCAAAAAATGAAATTTGAAAGTCACCAGAAAGTGTCACTTATCATATCCTGTTGTGTTATATAAAAATTTTGACTTGGTTAGATTACACAAAAAAAATAAAAAATAAAATAAAATACTTATTTAATCCCCCTTCGTGCTTGGTAGATTATGAGTTAAGATAGATATAGACTAGTACAATATTGTTTTTGTGTAGTAATTCTTATATTTTTATGATTGTAATCTATGTTACAAATGTTGCATTTTGATTTTGGTATCAAATATATTTTATTTATTTTTTAATTAAATTAAATATTATGTTAAGTGTTTTTTTTTATTAAATATTTTTTAGATTTTTTTGAAATGTCAGTAATTCTTGCATAATAAACAAAATCCATGTGGTGGCAATGTGCAAAAAAGCAAAAATAGTGGCACTGCCACCACGTGGATCCTGTTAGTCATGGTAATGGATAATAATTGTGTGTTTCTCATAATTTATGTTAATATATTTCTCACATCCATTACAATACCAAGTAGTTTTTTTTTTCATGAAAAGATTTGAAAAAAAAACATTATTAAAATTTTTGAATGATTAGTTTCTTTTTAAATGAAATGGATGTCATCTGTATTATAAAACTTGGATTTATGGTGAGAACCATTTACATGTTTTTGTGATTTTAGAGGCTTCTATATTTCAATATATCTATAACTTAATTTTGTTGCCTTTGTGGGCTCTTTGAACTACGATTTTTCATTGATATTTTCCATAAATTCTATAAAACACCCCAAAAAATAAAGCATACTTGCAGTACATAAAAAAAATTAGGAAATTAAAAAACCCCGACTTCTGCAACATATGCCATATTTTCTTCAATACCATGGGCAATATCGACTCCGTGTGAATTTGTAGCTTAGATTTCAGAGCGGTGTTCTCCACTTCCCACCTCCTTGGGTGTTCTCCACTTCCCACCTTCTCGTCTTTCAACTTAAGGCCATATTTTCTAACTGATGGTGCTTCCCCGTTGACTTGGAGCTTCAACAATAGTATTTCTCCCTCCAGATATGCAAAATTCTTATCCATTTTGGTCAGTAACAATTCACATTGCTTTTCCAATAACTGAAAACTAGCGTCTATCTTTTTCTCGACCAATTCTAGTCTTCTATTGGAGATTTATATAATCACCATGACCACCTTAAACAAGTTTTCCACAGTTTTCCTCCATTATTCCTAGTATTTCTCCTTTGCATGCTCCTCAACGGTTATGACTTCCATTTATTCAAGTTCATTTTGTTGAATCAAAGGGAATCACTCTGAACTATTGAAACTGGCAAAACTCCTCCAAGGATACCTTACAGATATGTTGGTATTTCATGAAATCGAGAGGGATGACGTCTAAGAAAAGGATTAATTCCTAGATCTATTTAAATCTTGAACTTTATGGAACAAATTGGATATGTCATGGATTTTAGGCCTCAAACAAAATTATAACACATTGCATTTAAGGCCAAAGAGAAGGAATGGTGTGATTGAAACATTGACAAGTTTAACTAGATCACATCCCATTTAAATCTTGAATTAATCCCTTGCCAACTGTCGATACCACACCAACTTATGCTCAGAGAGCAAGGGATGCTGTACACCCCGAATCCATGATAGTTTCATGATGAACACATGTTCCATATGCGAAGTGTTCAGGGCTAATGTCACCTCTGTTGGTGGGGCCTTCGAACCCATTAATTCACTAGATATTCAAGGACTGGCCATATTGGCCAACTATTACGATAAAAATCAATTGAATAAACCTCATGGAGAGGGGGAGATAATGCTCCGAGTTTGGTTTATTTCCAAAATTTATTACACCAACATTGCCCCTTGATTGACAAGTTTATTCGTAACCATGTTCAAATGACCGAGAATGTGATAGAAGATGATCTCTTTGAATTTATCTAGCTGCAAGGAAATCCTATTCAATATTGTTGAGTTGAAGGGTTCTCTCTTCATCATTAATTTGAAGTCTTTCCTTGTGACAATCATCGAGTCTACTAAAACCGCCATTTCCTTTCCTTTATTAATGGCAAGATCCAGTCCTTTCCATAGTTCCAAATATTTGGCTTGATTATTAGTTGAAGTTCCCAAATCCCAAGAATGTTTTATCTCTATTCGCTCTTTGAGATGAAGGATCACTCTTGGAAAGAATCATTGGTTATGATAATGAATTGTAAATAGTGCGAATTTTGGAAAGTTTTTCAGTTTATTTTCCTATCTAATTTGTCTAGACTTCGGCAGGGATTCATTGAAATCACAAGATTGACAGGTGAATGTAACATCCTTCGGTAACCTCGCATGAAAATGCATAGAGTTATAATTTTTTCACACAATTTACCCATGGGTAACTATCCAAATTAATATTCCAGATTCATCATTAACCATTGGATAGAATCCTCATCATTACATAGAGTAACTTTAGCAAAGGAATAGTAAATTACATAACTATTAACAACCAATGTTGTAGCATATTAACATAAAGTTTTTGATGTAACCTTGCATTATTTTCGTGATTCTTTTAACTAGATTAGTTAATCACATACTTGATATTATAAACATCACATCATGCAAGGAACCAACATCATAGAAATGACACAACATGCAACCACATAATTAGATAACGATATACCCTAGAAACCTCATGGAGTGAAAACCAACAAATTTTAATTTTATTATAAAATGCTCTTGAGGGTGTTCACACTTCATTCAATGGCTTATAAGGGGGTCCATCCCTTAACCATTGTCATAAAATATTACAAGGAAATATCATTTAAATACAACATATCTAGATAAAAGCTAGTACAATTGTCATAATATCATTTACCCACAAATATTCCTTCTTTATATCTTTGTGGCCTGGTTGTTCCACCGGTGGACCATCATGCAACTCACACTCATCTGCATGGACCATTAATTCTTTACCTGCCACAATGTTAAACATAATTTATCTTTTTCACAAGTCACCATCATTTCCTGCCATTGTTGTCATCAACATACTTTGATATCATGATTACACAAAGTATTAATAAAACAATAATCAATATTTAATAGCCATTTTTCAACATCTATTCATTTGCATACATGAAATGTAAATATAATATCACAACATGCTTATTCTAACAACATTTATAATGCATTAGGTATAAGAAAATACTTATCAAAGCATGTCAAAATAAATACCACATTACTATGATCCTTCTTGCACAAGCACACGTGCTTTTCCATAGGAAAACCAATGTAACCATCCACTTTCATTTAAAGGATACTAGCATCTTCACTTTGATTTATGTGCATGTAATTATATAAAACTTATTCAAAAAAAGTTAGCCCCTCATTTTTTTCTTTGTGCATGTAACTAAGTAATCTTTCCAATACAATAGATATTATTATTATTATGCATACAAATGCATGTCCCTTTTCCAAAAGCATCTTTCACAAGATAAACTCTGTTTACAAAGTCTATTGTACGCACAAATACATGCTCTGTTCTAAAAGGAAATTAATGTGTTAGTTATTATTTCTTACGTGCAGAGATATGTGTTTTTCCAAATAAAAGCTAATACATTTATTCCACACAATTCTTCCAAGGTCTAACATAATAATTATTCTTCTTTCCATGCATATTTCTTTTCAAAGAATCCAACATCATAGGAGTACTTTTCATGGATGCAAAGTTCATATCTCTTTTCAAGAGATCAAACATAATATTTCTAATTTTCGTGCAAGAAAATGACAAGAAATATCAAACATAGTATTTATGTTTTGTGCATGCAGATAAAATTATTTCTTCTCAAGAAATATCAAGCCTAGTAGTTCTATTTTGTGCATGCAAATAACTTATTTTATTTCAAGAAATATAAAGCATAATAGTTCTATTTTTGTGCATGCAAAGAACTTATTTCCTCTCAAGAAATATCAAACTTAATAGTTCTATTTTTGTGCATTCAAATAACTTACTTATTTTCAAGAAATATCAACATACTAGTTCTATATTGTGCTTGCAAAGACACATTTATTTTCCAAGAAATCAAAGCATATTAGTCACTCTTTCACGTATGAAAATACACATTTACTTATTTATTTTTTATTTATTTCACGTATGCAAAGGCATGTTTCCTTCCAAGAAAGTCTAATGCCACATAACATGCAAATACATGTTTCTTTTCAAATGGTCTTTTACAACAACCATTATTTACTGCATGATTTCCAAGAAATTTATCATAATCGCTTATTCTTTTCAAGCAAGAACAACATATATAAAACAACATAATCTTTTGCCAATAAGTAATTATTCTTTTCATGCAATAAGTACCACGATTTTTTTCTAAAGAAACAATTATTATTTTACTGCACACGCACACACACGCGCACACACATACACACACACACGCACACACACATACACACACACACGCACACATATATTTCTTTTCACCGTAACTAAGCACCAAACAACTTAGTCTTTTTAAATAATACCACAAAATTGTCTACTCTTTTAACCAAAAGGAATGGTCACTTATCTCTTTGGTGTAGTCTGGCCTCACTTTGCATGATGAGGGGTAGGTGGCTACAATCAATTTGCACCACCAATCCAAAATGCATTGATAACTATTATATCTAAGCAAATAACTGTCTAGAAAATCGGGTTCAACATGATTCTATATGGTACAGAATAAACGTTGCATTGAGATATGACATGCCAACATTTGGGTTCGTTTGTAACATTTTATATCATCTTGTTTGGCAATTCACTTGTTCATTGGTTAGTATTTGTTGAAAACTGAGTACAAATCAACCAATTCGACAACTGTAAAAGATGGGCACTCTTATTTTCAAGGACCAGATCGTTTGGAGTGTTTTAATGCCAAGGAGAAAAAGACATAAGTGGGATGGCCATGGCCAAGCTTTCCCTCACAAATATGCGTCCCATTTATCTCGTCTCCCCCACGATGAGAAGGCTGGATTTTTCCTCTACCATCATTCAACAATCTATACATTGAGAGAACACCCAAGGTGACTACCAAAACCACCATTAAATTATTCTAGTTCATCAACAATGAAAGATCTCCTTCCCTGTTTTGACATGAAACACATCCCAAGTAGTTCCCTGTATTGACAAAGAAAATGGTGAAAAGGATAAGATAACTCTTTGGTAGTTGTAACTGTACCTAACCAAACCCTAACTAAACATTGATGAAATGATTAAATGAATTTAATAAAATTTCACAATATGGGAATATGAGTTTTATAGAATATTTTTTTGCAGTGTTTAATGATAGGGATGTTACACACTCCCCCCCTTAAATAAAAAAACTGTCCTCGGTGTTCATCTCTTGCCGGAATTCTAGCTTTTACTCATTACATAATAATCTAAACAACCAAAAGGGAATCCTTCCCTTTCAAAAGGAAGGATTTTATTTCTAGTAAATACCATTAATCAAAACATTGATGTTTCATCAATAGTCATAAAAATTTATAGCTGCAAAAATATGCAATTTATACTTTCCCTCACTTAGCCATTATTCAATTTTGAATAAATAAAAACAAAACTTTATACCAACTTACCATTACTTACCAATTACTCTTGAAAGTCATGGTCACTTTTACACAATCACTCCAATGGTTTGACAACCCAACAACAAACACCTTGTAATCTATGATCAATAAATCCAACATAATCACATTAGTGACAACATTTTCAATCAAATGAAATACTTATAGCTGTCACTTATTTACGTGATGTCAGGAGATATTTTAGTCACATTACTTTCAGAAGTACTCAAAGAGCACCTAGCTTTTCAATCATCAAGATGATAAATAACTACATTATATGCATATCGTGTTAGCCCCCATGAAAGGCATCCATACAATGCTTCTACAAGTACTCAGAGAGAACCTAACTCTCTAATCATTGAAGTGATCATTATTTGCATCAAGCACAAACTGTCTTAGCCCCTGCTAAAGACATCCACAAGATTGGTAATATAATAAAGGAACTTACACTTCCAGTAATTCCTTTCCAAGCACTAGGCTCCTTTCTTTTCATGATGTACATAAAATTGTTACATAATCATATATAAAATTTATATTTAACACATCATTTATTTGATTAGTTAACTTGTTCTGCTATGAGAACCACAGTGGAAAAAGAATGCTCCTCCTAATCAATGGGAACTAGTTTCCACAACTAGATTGAGTCATTTTCACATCTAGACAGTTCTATGACAAAGACCATACCAAGTCCATTCTTGAATTCCACTAGCAAAATGGCTCGAGAATTCCAATGACCACATAGGGTCAAATACATGATTCCTCTTGGCAATGTCCTGCCTATTCCTCTAACATCATCTTGTCTATGAGGAATTTTGGGTCTCCTCCAACAAACTCCAAAATCAATAGAGTTGCCTCAGGATTTTTCGTCTCTCACCATATTGGCCAAATATTTTCCCTTATTGATATCATATAGCTCTAGGGAGAGGAAATCCGAGCAGGAAGCACCATCAATTCTTCTTGGCAGACAACCGTCATCAACTTAATGCCTCCTAGCCTTTCAAAACCGTCCACAGTTGTCTGGCATGTGAAATTATCTTTTATCACTCTTTCCCATAGTAATTTACATAATGATCCATTTCCACATCATCATTAAAACAAAAGAAACACTTATGTACATCATTCATTCATACTTGACCTCAACATGGGTCCACAATATCTAGATTGATAGGATACATCACTGACATACATGTGGTATATATTTTGATTTTCCATATAACACAATCATTCATATCATAGCATTATACTTTCTCATTTATGGTTGCAATTCACATTGCAACATTTTTCCTTCGTAGGTTTTCATGTTGCCATTAAGCTACCCCTACTTAATCCCATTAGCAATGTTAGTCATAAATATGCACCATTTAAACAAGTATTCACTTTCACAATCATTTTAGTTTCATGCATACAAAACTATCATGCATAAAAGTTTATACAAATATTCATTAATGTGTAAATGTTAATAATAGTTAGGGTAACAATACAAACATTTCCATTTCCCACAGTGTACTATTACTAATAGACCGACACATGAAGTAACTATCATAAGCACTTGTTTACAACATGCAATAAGCTTAATTCAAAACCAACTCATGCATATAAGTTTTGAGAGTTAGTTATGCAACATTAACTAATCAATGCTACCAACCATCTTAATGAAACCATGACAAGATTCAATTGGGCAACTAGCTATTACAGTCAAGTCTCACTACTCGACTCATTCTTTATTTTAATATCTAAAGGGGTTCTTTCAATGTCCTTTTAAAACACTCAATCGTCAGATTTTCAAGGAAATTCCGCATCTTTTATATTCATGCATTTATTATCTATAAGTAGCGCATTGTAACTTTAGTCATGTTCATTAAATGTATCAGTAATATTGTCATATATACAAAGGTTGATAGTAAAATCTCATAGTAAAATCTCACTTTCATTAGTGAGTACTCAGGTTGTTCATAGGTGCAACAAATGTTTTATTATATTTTATCCTAAAAAAGATTTAAATGTCATGAACACAATTTTGAAACAAGCTTTATTACTTACTACTCTTCATTGCAGTTATAAACATGCATCATGCATCTCATGTCGAAAGTAGTCTATTGCATATTTTGATATGTAGTTTGTTAGAATCATACCTAAGTTGATGCTCACTAATTTCATACATTGACTTCCTTTTTGCTTACCGATTCCCAAAAGGCGTCAGTATTGTAACCTTCAACTTTGATACCATCTGTAACATCCCTCGATAACCTCACATGAAAATGCATAGAGTTAGAAAAATTTTACACTATTTACCCACGGGTAACTATCCAAATTACTATTCCAGATTCATTATTAACCATTAGATAGAATCCTCATCATTACATAGAGTAACTTTAGTAAATGAATAGAAAGTTACATAACCATTAACAACCACTGTTGTAGCATATGAACATAAACTTTATGATATAACCTTGCATCATTTTCATGATTCCTTTAACTAGATTAGTTAATCACATACTTGATATTATAAATATGACATCATGCAAGGAATCAACATCATAGAAATGACATAACATGCAACCACACCATTAGACACCGATATACCATAAAAACCCTGTGGGGTGAAAACCAACAAACGTTTAATTTTATTATTAGACGCTCATGAGGGTGTTCACCTCTCACTCAATGGATTATAAGGGAGTCCATACTTTAACCATTGTCATAAAATCTCACAAGGAAATATCATTTAAATATAACATATCTAGCCAAAAGATATTAAAATCATCATGATATCATTTACCCACAAATCTTCAATCTTTATATCTTTGTGGCCTGGTTGTTATATCAGTGGACCATCCTGTAACTCACACTCATCTGCATGGACCATTAATTCTTTACCTGCCACAATGTTAAATATAATCTATCCTTTGCACAAGTCACCATCCTTTCATGCCATTGTTGTCGTCAGCATACTTTGATATCATGATTACACAAAGTATTAATCAACCAATAATTAATCTTTAATAGTGATTCTTCAGCATCAATTCATGTGTATACATGAAATGTAAATGTAATATCGCAACGTGCTTCTCCTAACAACACTGCTCATGCATTAATTATAAGTAAATAATTATCAAAGCATGTCAAAACAAATACCACATTACTACGCTCCTTCTCGCACAAGCACACATACTTTTCCAAAGGAAAACCAATGTAGCCATCCATTTTAATTTAAAGGATACTAGCATAGTCACTTTGATTCTCGTGCATGTAATTAGATAATATTTATTCAAAGAAAGTTAGCCCTTAGTTTTTTCTTTGTGCATGTAACTAAGTAATTTTTCCAATACAATATATTATTATTATTATTATTATTATTATGCATGCATGCAAATGCATGTCCCTTTTCCAAAAGCATCTTTCACAAGATATAGCTATTTACAAAGTCTATTGTACACATAAATACATGCTCTATTCTAAAAGAAAACTAATGTATTAGTTATTATTTCTTGCCTGTGGATATATGTATTTTTCCAAAGAAAAACTAATGCATTTATTGCATGCAATTACTTGTTTCTCTTCCAAGGTCTAACATAATAATTAATTTTCTTCCCACGCATATTTCTTTTGAAAGAATCCAACATCATAGGTGTACTTTTCATGGATGCAAAGTTCATATCTCATTCAAGAGATCAAACAAATGACATATTTCTTTTCAAGAAATATCAAACATAGTATTTCTATTTTGTGCATGCAAATAAACTTATTTCTTCTTAAGAAATATCAAGCCTAGTAGTTCTACTTTGTGCACACAAATAAACTATTTTCTTTCAAGAAATATAAAGCATAATAGTTTTATTTTTGTGCATCCAAAGAACTTATTTCCTCTCAATAAATATCAAACTTAATAGTTATATTTTTGTGCATTCAAATAACTTATTTTCAAGAAATATCAACATAATAGTTCTATTTTGTGTTTGCAAAGACATATTTCTTTTCCAAGAAATCAAAACAGAGTAGCCACTCTTTCACATATACAAATACACATTTTTTTTTCATGTATGCAAAGGCATGTTTCCTTCTAAGAAAGTCTAATGCCACCTAACATACAAATACATGTTTATTTTCAAATAGTCTTTTACAACAATCATTATTTACTGCATGATTTCCAAGAAATTTATCATAATAGCTTATTCTTTTCAAGCAAGAAAAATATATATAAAACAATATAATCTTTTCCTAAAAAACAATTATTCTTTTCATGCAAGAAGCAACATGATTTTTTTCCAAAGAAATTATTATTCTCTCTATATATTTTCTTTTCATTGTAACTAAGCACAAACAACTTATACTTTTTAAATAATACCACAAAAGTTATCTACTCTTTTAACCAAAAAGATATGATTACTTATCTCTTTGGTGTAGTCTAGCCTCACTTTGCATGATGAGGAGTAGGTGGCTATGGTCAATTTTCACCACCAATCCAAAACACATGGATAACTATTGTGTCTAAGCAAATAACCATTTGCTAGATTGGGTTCAATACGATTCTACATAATAAAGAATAGATGTTCCATGGAGATATGACCCATCAACATTGGGTTCGTTTGTTAATCCCTTGTCTTGCAGTTAAAATATTGGAAATAATGTTTTACACATCTTGTTTGGCAGCTCACTTGTTCACTGGTTAACAACCTTCATTGGTTAACAACCATTCAAAACTGAGTACAAATCAACCAATTAGACAACTATAAAAGATAGGCACTCTTATTTTCAAGGACCAGATTATTTGGAGCCTTTTAATGTCAACGTTGACTTTCTTAAGGCGAGAAAGACATAAGTGGGATGGCCATGGCGAACAGGGATGGAATTTGACGGGTATTTTGCCCGTCATAAGGCTTTTTGCACGTATTTGATGGCCGGAATTTGTCCCCGTTTTGAGTGACGTGCCTGGAAGAGTAAAAGACCGATTTTTGACGTTTGGAACTTTTTCCAAAACTTTTTTACACACCAAATGTTCTTACGCGGCAAGTTTTTACGTTTTTACGTTTTTACGTTTTACCTTGGACTGATTATATACTTTAAATGAGCAAATTTCAAATGTTCAACGCTTTTTATTGAAACCTCCACAATTGATTTTTTTCAAATTTTGGTTTTCTACTTACGATAAATATATGAAAATTTTAAACATAATTATTTATTGAATGGTAATTTTTTAATCAAAACTTTATTAGTGAAGGGTTAATTTATTATGAGAACATCACTCTTGAAGGGCAAAATTTTTAAGATAACATTTCTTGACGGGAAGCATAAGGACCCAAAACGTCAAAAAAAAAAATTATGACGGATAAAGAGAAATCCAAATTCCTACCCTGATGGCGAAGCTTGCCCTCACAAATCTGCATCACATATATCTCGTCCCCCACGACGAGAAGGTTGGATTTGGCCTCTACCATCATTCAACAATCTACGTTGAGAACACGTCCATGATGACTAGTAAAACCACCACTAAATTCCTCTAGTTCACCAACAACGAAAGCTCTCCTTCCCTGTTCTAACATGAAACACATCCCCAAGTAGTTCCCTGTATCAACCAAGAAAATGGGGAAACATATAAGGTAACTCTTTAGTAGTTGCAAATGTACCAAATCAAACCCTAACTAAGCAGTGATGAAATCGTTAAATGAATCTAATAACATTTCATAATATGGGAATATGAATTTTACAGGTTATGAGTTTTATGAGAATATTTTTTATGGTGTTTAATGGTAGGGATGTTACAATGAACTCTTCACAATTGAAGTGCCTCAAAGATTTTTAAGGGTGCTGAATCCATATATGTAGTCAAAAAACCAATTTAAATAATACAAATCAAGATTTGATTACAAATGTTTTCACCAGATTTCGACCAAAAATCTGCTATAAACTCTAAAAAATCACACGTAAAAACTACTATATTATATATAACGAAATTAATATCAATTTCTAATGATATATCATTTGAGAAACCTACGGTAAATAATATCACATTAAAAAATAGTAATACCGAGATCGATTTAATTAAAATAATAAGAATGAAAATGGCTCAATTAATAATTCGTAGCAGTGAGTATGGAATGCAATTTTTAAATGTTTAATTAATTTTCGGCCCATTTTCCTTTATAAACATTACATATATGTATTTCGAAAAATTATAACGTGTATTATATGGTTTTGTATTTGGTTGTACTTAAAATATATATTATTTATAAAAAACTAAATATATAGAAAACTAAATATAACGTAGATTTTACAAAATATATTTAGCTTTTAAAAAATTAAATAAATGTATTGTAATGTATATATTATATAATATTAATAATGTATATATTAAATACTATTAATAATATAACATGAAAACAGAAATTATGGTATAAATTGTAATTTTTACTATTGTACGGAGAGATCAGTCAATATTTTGATTTAGTAAAAAGTAAAATGGTATAAATTGCAGTTTTTATTATTGTAGGGAGAGATTACGTTAATATAAATATTTTGATATGAATATATTGATTTAATAAAAAATAAAATAATAATGATTTACAAAGTCATGGTATTGGGTTGCCCATGGTATTTGTCCATGGTATGTGTTATGATAAAATATATTTAAAGGTTTCAAAAAACTTATTATGGAATACAAGAGTATCATAGTATATATTTTAACTCGACTTGATCCCTCTTTGATATAGCTCGACTTGATCTCTCTTTGAGCTTGGTAGATACAAATTTATACATATTAAAATCAATCTGTTAAAACGTGAATACAAATTAGTGTAGAAAAGTAAATACATATAGAAATTGATATTCAAACCTAAATTGATATTGACAAAAAATAAGAAATAGAAATAAAATTTGACGTAGAAATTGAAAATATTCATTAAAATCACAATACATGGATTACAGTGTGCAGGGATTGATTTTACTGTACATTATTATTATTATTTATTGATAATGCACAATGAAATTGATGCATTAAAAAATTAAATAGAAATAGAAATAAAATAGAAATTGACATTAAAATATTTTTTATGATGATGATGACGATGATGATGACGACGATGATGATGGTGATGATGATGCTTAATGTCCACTAAGACCAATATGGTCTATCAAACCTTAAGAAAGTAAGCGCTGAGACTCTTTAATATTTTTTTCTATTGATAAAAAATATGAGAGATAAGCGTTTTGAGGTCACTTTAGTTTAGCTAACTTAACAAGTCAAGAAGGTTGGTAGTGTGGCAAATGATTTGAAAAGAAGAATGAATGTGAGTAGGGTCGAGCAATCCAAGAGAAAGAGCTTTTCATCTTCAACTTTCATTGTATCGCAAAGGGGACAAATTCTTTCGTTCCAAGTTGTTTTGGAAATAGACCAATGCCTAGTTTCACTTTGAAGCTCATGAGAATTAGTTCTTATCTTTGCAATGTTCATTTTCTTCTTAGCATTCGTCAAGGAAAAAAGATAATTCTAGTTAGCAAGAGTGCGATTGATTGCCTCCTTACAATACCTTAACTTCCTTTTTCCTTCTAATTCCTTATCACCCCACAACTTATCCTTAAATTTAGAAGTGATAGTATTTTTAATATTATCCTTATTCTCCAAGATGATCTCCTCCTTTACCCCCCAATAATTGAGCCAAGACTGGGCATCCTTATGCCAACCTCACTTGAGCCGGAGGTGGGGTTTTTGAATAAAGTTATAAGAAATTTTGGGGAGCCTCTTGGCTTCCATGTTCTACAACTTCTTGTACATCAAATACCTAAACATAGACATGTTTTCAATGGGAGAAAGGCTAGCTTCAATCAAGAGAATAAGGTAGGGGGTATTTCCTTTAATCTTGAGGTTGTGAGTTATAAATTGCTTTTGGATAATCTTAATTTTTCTCCATGATTCTCTAGATATACTGTAGCCCCAAACCTCACATCCATATAAAATAATAAGGGTTGCAAGAGTCTCAAAGAGGAACTTTTTTTTACTCCAAACCCAAAGATCCATCGTCTTACAATTATTTTCAAGCTGACAATAAGCTTTCCAACCTCCTATAATCATTTTCTCAATGTTATATTTCCAATTGAGTTGGTAGTGAATGTCAATACCTAAATATTTATATGAGGAAACCTTCTCCAAGTAATTGTTATCATACATGAAACTATCATAATTGATCCTTTTGGATTTAATTATTATGATTTTAGTCTTGTCGGTATTAACAATCATACCCATATTGGAGTAGTAATCATGGAGGATTCTAAGCTACTTGTCGAGATCATCAGGGCTTTTGGAAAGGAGAATGGCATCATCAACATAAAGGAGAGGAGTAATTTCTATGCCAATGGGATTGAATCCATCACATTCTGCAACTTCTAAACACTCTTCTAGCTTATTAATGTAAATGCCAAAAATGGTAGGGGATAGGGAGCATCCTTGATTATCTTCGATATTGCATTTAATATCCTCAGACCAGCCCTCGGTGGTCTTAAGCTTGGCAATAACATTCTCATATAACCTAGTTACAACAACCCTCATCTCAAGAGGTACCATTATGTTATTTTTGCCATAATACTCTATATACTCTCAACTAATTGAAGAAAGTGAATAAATTTCAAATCATCGATATATACATATACATAATTTTGATTATTTAAAAATTATGTCACTATAATAAAAACTAAAGAAGATATATTGATATTAATTCTTTTAAAAATTACTCTCTTTACTTTCAACCAAATGAGGAAAGTGAGTAAATAGCAAATGATTAGATTAATCTAGACATATTCATAATGTTGATCATCCATAAATTTTTTGTGATCACCCACAACTTAAACTAGCTTAGATCCATATTAACCCCATAGATATCTATTAAGCACTAAGAGAAGAGGCTTGTATCTCGAGAGATTTCATCCCTCTCGACACTACACTTGATAGTTCCAAGTTTTTTATTTTTATTTTTTTTAATCCGTGGAAAAGATACCTATATTTTCATTCAATATAGAATGAGAATACATTTTCTATATATACACAACGGTGTGCATTCAATTGGATTTGACCAGATCCATGAGTGGCTTACAAAAGTCGAAAGAAACTTTCCAAAAGCATAACAAAAATGACCCAAGGGTCCATAAATAAATATGTACATACAAAGAGGAGAGAAACATCAAACAAAATAAGGAGAAAGAAAAAATAAAGATCATGACGCATCATAAATCTTCCCCTTCTTTCCCTTTTTTTTCTTGACATGTTTCCAAAACGATACTAGTACTAACTGGAATCAAAGCCAAAGAGCACTCATTTATCTCCAAAAGAATATCCTTGTCAAAATTTGAGCTTTCAAATACATGGACACATTTTTTGCCCCCTAAACCATCCTCAAGGTGTGTCTCAATAGTCTGAAGTTCTGGATCCATGAGAATTTCAACATCTTCCATGACCTATTTGGGAGATACATCACCCTGCATCACCACATACCCAAGTGTAGGTGAAACTTGCTATAACTGAGCGTCCACTTCTGATTGTATAGGCTAGTTTTCTAGGGTATCCTCCTCCTCAACCTCTGATATGTGTGGATTTGTGTACTTCCAACCTTTTTGTTTAGACGTGGTCTTCTTCTTCTTCTTTTTGGGTTGTTTTTGTCTTGTGGACATGTGGACTGTAAATGTCCAATTTGAAAACATTCCATGTACTAAAAGTTGTGTTCTCATAATTTAAAACTTGACTCCAACATAAGTATTGATGTTTTAAAAGTATGTGGTTAGGAAGACCCTTACTAAGATCCATATTTACAAAAATTCTAGCAAATGTAAAGATGCATTTTTTTGTCCTTTCATTGTCCATCTTCTTGAATTTCCCAAGTGTGTTCCCAATATCCTCAATGAACTTTGGATGCCAAAAAGGTAATGGAAGATTTGACAGTCTCACCTAAACCAACATGGATGAAACCACCATAGTGGTGGCATCAAATTCCGAGAACCATGGTGTAATGAAAATGCCCACGTTACCCCAAAACCATGGTCCATCATTTAATATTGTGTCCATTTATTTTTGTGTGTCAAATTATACAATAAAAAAACCTTTAGAGCATAAATATATGTCACAATTTGGTGTCTAAAGGGTTAAGATCCATTGATGAAAATCCTTTGGTTTTGGCGAATAGCTATTAAATTTACAAATGAAAACCTTTGATTTGAGAGAAGAGGAGAGGTGTTTACCTCAGTGTGATACATTTCCATGACAAGATCCTTCTCCATTTGTTCAACAATATAGGGACCGGGATTATTTGGAAACTAAGGCCCATTACTATTTTGTGGTAGATCAGTAGGAAGGGAAGACTTTCCCTTTGTTGCATCCTTGTAGGAAGTAGATCCATTTTGTGTCTTGAAACCTGACGATCCACACCACAATCATAGATTCAAGATAATGGATGAATTCCTATAAATGCCATTTTCTTGGATCTATGTATAGTACTATAATATGATCCCTACATAAATGAGAATTTGGAAATCAACAAGAATAGACCATTTTTTCTCAATATTGCATTTCAAAGTATAGATACTATCAATATCCTTTATCCAAAAAAGGGTAGTTTGCCCCTATATACTTTTAATACAAATATGGAAGGAATAAATTTCAACTCGACTTAAAATTGTCAGCTAGTTCCCTCCCTGAATGATGACTTCATGTATTCTGTTGTTTTATTGCCCCATGGAACCCATATCCATTGACCTACTTTTGCTAAGTCCCAGCCAAAACCACACACAAAGGAAACAAACATGGGACTTTTAGAATCACTAATTGACCAACATCCATTATAGAAGAACAATAATACACATGAGAACAAAACAAGGATAAAGTTACTTGCTCCCTCCCACAAAAGTGATACCACTAGTGTGTACGAAGGAAAGAAAACCTAGATGATAACATATGGAGCCTTCTTTGTTGCGACCACTCCAGGGAAGTTGATTCATCGTGAAGAAGCAATACTTCAATAAGTGGACAAACATCGTCCCAACAAAACTAGTCAGGTGTGTATCTATGAGAGCCATAATCGAGACTCTCTTCCTCCAATATTGATGTACCAAAACAAACAGTGAGTCCAAAGGCCTCATATGAGAGACCACAAGGGGAAAAACCTAGTACCAATGCCAATGAAGGAAAGGTCCTTCCGGTCCATAAGCCATCACATCTAGCTAGAGCATGAAGATTAAAATTGGTTGCGACTCTATGCCTGCAACAATTCAAAACCATAAAAAAACATACAATTGGCATCTTTCCAAAAAATTATCACCAATAATAAATCCAAAATTAACATGAATCTAGACTAACTTTATTTGAAATTCTCCATTTTTCCAGATTTTATTAATCTTCCTTCCACTTCATTTCGCTTGTTATCTTCTGCTTCCCTTAATCCAGCCCTTAACTTTCTTATTCAATGAAAGTAGATTATCTATTAATAATTTTGTGGATTTTATTCCAACACGATTCCATTTTGCCAATAGAAAATTATAATCCATCGATAAAAGAAAATATATTCTCATAGATATCTTTACCAAATGATACTTGCAATTATCAATAAAGTTTTGTTTTTATTATCATCATTTCGATGTGATAGAGTCATCTTATGTGGAGGTTGTTTTACTCCAAACTCAACCGATTAAGAAGAATTTTAAAGTTTCAATTTGCCATTGGAAAATTAGAATCCATCTATAAAATTTGATATTTCAAAACACACTTGTAATAAAAAGATTGACAATTAACCAGATTAACAAGATCTGCACTTAATAGTAAAATTGTTTTTATTATCATTTTACCATGCGGTAATTCATATCATGTAGAAATTGTTTTGCGTTGTGATTCGGGAATATAATCTAATAAATACGAGTGAAATTACAATATTTGGTTATATGAGTGAAATTATAATATAAATTAAATATAGT